>JASFCY010000006.1:0-49509 GCA_036940585.1 Cyathus olla
CTTCTCCTAGTCATTGATTCTCATCCCTAAGTCTTCTGTTTATTGTTAGGTGGCCTTGTCTAAGTGTTGCCCTGACAATAGCATTGCTGACAGCTATGCCTTCTTGATCAATCACACAATTCATCTTACATGGGAAAACTGAAGATTTTCCTAATTTATATTTAGATTCAAGCTAACTACATAAGATTGCTCTCAAAAACATAACACTATAGCTATTTATCTAGGTCCTACTACTTTGGTCTTTGGTAACTGCCAGCACTCAATGGTGCAGGGCTAAGTCAGATGGGATAGGTAGTGCATGAAGGAGGGGAGAGATCCATGAAGAATCCATGAACAAAAATAGCCAGAAGAGCAATCCAATAAGTAATTTATTAGATTGCTCTTCTTGTGGGAGCAAATATATATATACAAGGGAAGCAATCTGATAGGTGAACTATCAGATCACTCCCCCGTAATACAATAAAGAAAAAAATTAAAAAGGAAAGTGATTCACTCCATAGTTGAAGTGAATTGCTTCCAAGTATATATCATCCTGAATGCAATAGGTAAGGGATGGTGGCATTGGCATCAACATTGGTGAGTTTTCATTATTGAGGGATGGACTGGCAGTGTTGGCATTGAGGTCAATGAGTACTCATTGGTGAGAGATGGGTTAGTGGTGTTGGCATCAACATGGGTAAGTATTTGTTGGTGAGGGATGGGCTGGCAGCATTGGCATTGGTGTGGGATGGACTGGCAGTGTTGGCATTGAGATGGGTGAGAATTTGTTGGTGAAGGATGGGCTGGCAGTATTGGTGTCAAAGTGGGTGAGCATTTGTTGGTGAGGAATGGGCTGGTGGTGTTGGCATCAATGTGGGTGAGTATTCATTGGTGAGGGATGGATTGGCAGCATTGGTATTGATGTTGGCAAGGATGCCTAGGCATGAGGAATAGTCTGGCAGTATTGCGTATAGCAGTACTGCATGTCATTCTGGCACAGTGTGTGGCAAGCAATTCATGAGGTGGAGCCATGTTATCCTGGGAATATGCATTATGATCATGAAAATAGAACAAAAGAAAAAGAAAAAGAAACATATGAAGATGGGGGACTTGCCTGCAGGCCACAGCCCCTCAAAACCCTCCTCACAATCCTTCCAAGCACCACTTATTGATACAAATGTTGAGGTAAAGAGTGAACATAGCAAACAGACAGAGGGAGATATTGAGCAGTGCAGACTGCACAGTGGCAGTGACTAGCAGGCACTCTTACTTGTTAGGGTGGTTGAGTAGAGGCTTAGAGCGACACATGTAAGAATGAGACCTTATTATTCTATGTAGGAATACATAGGGTTTATATACTCTACAGAGATGCCAAACATACTGTGCTGTAGAGTGCTGTTGTGGATAGTATACATACATATATGGAAGAGATATACATAGAGCTGTTAACAAGCTGTTAATAGCTGTTAACTGGGGTACATAGGATGTGCTATCTACTTAGGGCCCATAGAGACCGATCTAATCTAATGCATAATAAGATAAGATGTTGAGAGATAAGATATTATCTCAACAGGAGAGTGGGAGAGTGGGAGAGAGGGAGAGAGAAAAAGAGAAGGAAAGGGTTGTCACAACTGGTGTATAACATGTGTTATGCATAATTGTTACATGTAACATTTCAATGAAAATGCAAAAACTTAATATATACCCTGTAATAAATTCAAGTAAAATATGTAAAAACAATATAAAAATATATTAAATATAATAAATCAGTATAAAATATATAGTAGTTTAGAATGATATAAAATATACTAAAAACCCTGAAATGTAATAAAAGTGCATTAAAACATACTAGTAAATCATTAATATGAAACTGATCAATTCAAATAAGCTATCTTGCTCACCTTATTCACTCTGAAATATTATGAATATCAGTAGTATTACAAACTAATAGTAATGGAAGTGCAAGAATAGGTAGATTTGTTGCATTGTAATGAAAAAAAAACTTACTTCAAATGATATGAGTCTCTGAGAGCTTGGTGACAGTTCAGTGGGCATCCCTCTCTATAATCTCACCAGACTCTTTTAGAGCACTCAGTGAACAATACCACTGGACTGTTGAGACAATATCTTATCTCTTGTCATCTTATCTTATCACTTGTAAGATTAGATCGGACATCGGACTTCCTAAGTACCCACTTGAAGTCCCCTGTGCTTCTATATGTAAATAGATCTCTTAAAATAGTCTATGAGCCCCACTCTATGTATAGCATGGACTATTATTAGTATACTTGTAGAGTATATAAACCATATGTTTTCCTATACAGAATAACAAGGTCTTATTCCTTATCTGTGTTGCTTTAAGCCTCTATACAACACCCTAACAGGTGAGAGTGCATTGCTAGCCACTGCCTCTGTGCAGAGTGTGCTACTCAACATAGACTAGTCAAAAATCTACTGTATCTTTCTGAAATTTAATTCTTTAGTATTTATCTACTCTCTGGCTCAAATCTTAACAACACTATGCAGGTAAAAGTTGGTGGAAGCCATTTGTTATCATAAATACACTGACCATATAAGATCATATACTGTAATATAGCTGTCTGTATAGCAATACCGTATCATGTGGGCCCAAAAAAATTACCTATACGGTGCGGTTGACGGTCGGAAAACACCCGTATCGGTACCGTCAATTGTACAACCGTTACCCGACACGGTACGGTTGGCAGTCCTAGACCAAAGCTTTTTTATGCCAGATTTGATTTTGGTTCGGAGAGAAGACTTTTCTGGTCCATGATGGAAGTGGGGACCACTTTCCTATTGATATTATAAGTCTTTGCTTAGAACATGATGCTAAGTAGTATTACAACGGCAATTCACCTTTATAAACGGAGTTACAAGTTCCGTAAGTTCTACTATGCCTTGAGACAAGAATAAGTCGTGATCCGAAATATGTCTAAACTCGCAGAGGGATGCTACTAGGTTCGGTAATTCGCTGTGAAGAAACATTCCAAAACTTGAGGATTGTTTAATTTTCTGGAATAAATATTTCAAGACAGTCATATCTTCCGAAATAGAATCCAAACATCTTGTTAATCAACAATTGAAAGTTAATTGCGAATATTTTATGCCAATACTAATCATAACTTACGGGGTTTTCTTCGTTATCCACACGTGAAATATGTCATGAACCAGATGCTTAGATTTTTCTTTGCTCAAGAAAAGACCTTGTCCTCGTGCCGGACACTCCAGCAAAAAAGCCAACCAGCTGTTATGAAGGCCAGGTAAGTTGCGGAGCGAGGGTTTCTTATGAGCAATGGCCAAAACATCATGTATGATTATGTAAATGAACACATCAAACAATTTATATTTCATCAAGAACTCATCTATTCTGGGAGATATATAATTTATTAGATCTCCATGTTTTTTAGATAATGGAACTATGTGTTTCCCCTATCTCAAAAATGTCTGAATTTAGTACGGTGGAAGTTACTGCATAGAACTGAACTTACACTGCTCCATTTTGTATTCGCAACATTATTGGCTTTGAAAAATATACCGAGGATGGTGTCAATGTTTATGATTGGCAGTCCTGAAAATATCTCAGGAATCACAGATTGGGCATCATAGCATCGAAGGTTTCTTAGTATCTCTTCATGAAAACCGCTTCTTTCCATGTGCATAAAATAATTGCGCCGTGCATAATAAAGCACATTTGCCATGTTATCATCATTAGCTTTTGCTTTCTGTTCCAATACTATATCGAGGCAGCGGTTCCCGAGGGTGATGTGTGCCTTAACCTCTTCAATGAAAAAATCATTTGACCTGGAAGAATCTTTCAGAAAGTCGCCGAAGGAAGCATGGAAGAAGCGAATTGCATCAAAAGGGGAATCAGAGCTTGGGATAAACATAATAGAGTGAAGGTCTACAAGGGATAGCTGCACTTCCGTGTGGTTTATACCAAAAAAGGTTGCAATGAGCTGAAACGTGTTAATATTGGAGATCTTTCGATCCAACGCCCACGTCACACCTCTATCATCCCTGAATGCATGTAATAGTACCTGAAATATACGTTGAATGGACTCGTAATCTTCTGCTTCAGCTACGGCTGAAGATAGTACGAAAGTGTACAGCGCATCCAGTGGTGCAAAAGGTGATCCGTCCAATCCGGTTCCGGGAGACACGTTAAGAATGGTCCGAAGCCTGTCTCTAGGGTCCTTGCGATCATTTTCAATGAACTTGATGACAGTGGATGCATAGATAAACTGTCCCGACGACTTTCCGACCAATGATTCTATGTCTCGCTGAGATGGCCAATTGGAATCGACTGATAAATCCTGCGCTAGGGTATGTGTCCGTTTTATTTTAGCGAATTCACTGCAAAGATAGACTTCAATATCTCTATCCGGATCGTAGGACTCATCGAGAGTCAGCCCAACATATTTGTCTGTAAGCGACTTGAACGTTTTCCGGATTGCTTGCTCCGGACGGCTTGCAATAAGAAAGCATAGATGAATGGATGGTTCTGCCGCTTGAACTCCAGCGATTACATTTAAAATCATTGATTGGATGTCTGGGTTATTGCACTCATCCAAACCATCAATGATAACGAGATGTGGGATAGGGGATGCTAAGTTACCAGTTCTATTAACGCGAGCTGCAATGTCTGCGAGCGGTCCTAAAAAAAGATCCTTCATCTGATCCTCCATCGAATATGAAAGTATGGTAGGATTGCGATTGAATACAGCTATTATCGCTTCTTTGACTTCAAGTATTGCAATCGCAAGGTGGCAAACAATGGTCGGGATGAGTCTGGCGCCATCATCCCTCCCTCCTGAGGTCGACGTTCGGGAAAAAAAGAAGCTTGAAATCAGCTTTCCCTCCGCGTGGCACGTTTCTGCGATTGTCTGAGCAATGGCAGATTTACCTGCTCCAGCAGGTCCATTTAACCACATTATCGGCTCTCCTGGATTCTTCGAGTTAACCCAGCTCATGATATTGCTAATTACTGCTTGCCTCGTTTCTGGATGGCACTTTGGAGGGTCGAAGCGTTCAGCCGATCGGTGACCTGCTGCAATACATGCAGCGTTTATTAGCCGGTCGAATACTTCTGTAATTGATTTAGCACGGTTGGATAGTTAGTAAGTTGAACAAGTGCGTACCGGAAGTCCCCCTATAATTGTTTTGATTCTGAATATCTGTAGCGATCAGAGTTCCTATATTCACATTACTTGCATTAGCAAAAGACATAACGATACGGGATTGACGAGTATAGGGTCGAGTTGAAGTTGGGGGAAACGGGTAAACAAAGATGGGGATGGCTGTTTAGTAGTTCGAACTCGGAGACGGTCTACCCTGTATTTACAGACGGAATCCGCGTGTTTGTGTCCACTCAGCCTGCCAAACTTGAAGCTGGGGCTATACATAAACTCAGGCTGTGTTAGTGCCATTAATTCTATCGCGTTGATTTTGCCTTATTAATGGCTAAAACACGTACTCGAAAGTGAATTCATTGCTCGAAAGCTTTATACAACTTATCCTATTATCTGGACTAAGGACCTGTTACTTACTATAGGAGAGCGTTTATGGGGGAAATTAATCTGAAGCGTGTATTGAACGTGTTCATAATGATTGAGCCTGGGCCCCTAAGAGAACCCAAGTGTGACATATTTAGATGTGACGTGTTGACGTGACATTCAATGACGTCGAAATCCCTGCAGCCGAAACTCAAATCATTATATTTTACTTTCCACCAACTTTCCGCCCCCACTGCAGTAACACCAAGCACTCGTCTACAGTGAATAAATAGAGGACGAGCTGTCGGGCCGGCGCCATCGCCGCCCTACACGTCACTGCCTCCCTCCTCGATCGTTACTGAAGAGTTCGCAGAAAGTTCGCAGGTAGTATGAGCCCACGGGAGGGCCGTGATCCAGAGATGTTTAATGAAAATATAAGACCGTTGTAACGTTTCGCGGCGCGTTACCTAGTACGAAATGCTTACTCTATATTTACTATTTGTGATCCCATTTGACGAAGACGGTATCCTAGCTTGCCAGATGAGCTTTCGAGACACAGTGGGGCAGAGGTCGTTAATTGATGCGCTTGGTGTGGTGCTAGTGTGGAAGAGGAGGCAGGGAGGTCTTAACAGGCGAAGTCAGTGGAAGGAGGTTCGTTATTTCTCTTTCTCCTTGACCAAGAAGCGGTGATAATACTGATTTTGTTTGGTTTGGTACACATCTTGTTAAATGACCCTCTGAAAGCGAGCTGTTCCCTCTTAAAAGTGTAGAGCAGGCGTTCCGTCTGCATAACAAAAAGACACATTTGACGTCGGCTCAACACACACGGACGTCACCTCATTTAAGGTCACGTTAACGACCGGCTTCCGGTCTATCACCTCTTAGCTTCTCACTAGTCCCCACTCCCTCACGACCACTGTCCTTCACCGCCGCTCCCGGCCTCTAACACTTCAGTTAGCACCGCCTGGGGCTCTCCTAGCACCTCCAAGGCCTCAGCTACGATATAGGCAACGCAACTAGCCCACAACTAGCCCACACCGGCGCCCCATCAAGACAGCTCAACACACAAGACTCCAACACTTCGCCACTCCCTTCTACGTTCGTTCCCTTACATTCATTTCCCCTTTTCTAATACCTCTTGAAACGTCTGTTTGCTCGCTCCAAGGACGCCACTCTTTATCTCAGATATCCCTTCTCTTTTAAGTACAGACTCTGGTCATTCTTGTATATAAACCATGTATATATATACCTTAGCAATCCAGTCAAGTTGACCCCATAGTTCTCATTATCGCAAATCTCTTGTCTCGTGTCTCTTCATCGTCTCTATCGTTTCTAAACTCACTCGCTCGCTCATTTTGCTGTTCAGACTTCACTGGAAGTCTCCTTGCTCGTCTTGCTCTCGTTACGTCGTCCCGCTCTTTCGATCCGTAGCTAACCTTGTTACACCACCGCCTTAGGACAACCCAGGCAGACGGACGTCTTGCCGACTCGCTTCTTTGTCTTAGGAACACGCCAGCGCGTATTCCGCCTTACAAAGTGGAGCCCACCGCGAGGGGCTTCTAAGGTTGTTTATCATTTATTCTGTTGCCCTTGCATCGTCCTCCTCACTAGGGAAGCTATCCTATTACTTCCTTCCCTCGAACTGTCTCCGGATCTTCCTCTCCTTTCAAGTTTCACTGTCTAGTACTCAAATTCGGCTTCTAAGGTTGTCCACCATTTATTCCACCACCCTTCTTTTGTCTCGCTTCGCTGGGGAAGCGAACTTCGTCGCTTTCGTTTCATTGCACTCTCCCTGGATCTTTGTCCCCTTTAGGTCTCACTGTCTGGCGCACCAACTTGGTTTCGAAGGTCATTTTTCGTTACTCCACCGCCCTTTGTTCGTCTTCATTTGGCTGTGGACATCACTGTCATTCCCCAAAATTTTCTGGATATTCGTCCTGTCCGTTTGCCACACCAAATCTTCTAATTCATTGCACGTATCCCAATTTCGTGCTCCGTCTGCCGACTCGCTCACTACGCATCACTTGTACCGGCTGTTTCACTCACCATGGCGTACTCTCGCATGCCTGGACGCAATCATCACTCCGCCCCTCGTTATGATGGCAACCCACACACGCTTCAACGCTTCCTCTCTGACGTTCAGTGTACCTGCATGAACTCAGACCTCTATTTCGAGTGCGATTTCATCCAATGGGCTATTCACTATGCACCTCTCGATGACGCTGAGCTCTGGGAAGAGCTTTCCTCACGTAACGGCACTTCCTGGCATGATTTCAAGACTGAGGTACTCAAGCTATACCCTGGCGCAGGATCTGAAAACGAACGCACCTACTCTAACAGCGACCTTGAGCTTTTGGTGGAAAAGTGCGACATCATCTCCAGCTATGAAAGTATTACCGCGAATTTTCTAGGATTTACAATTATCTCAAGAAACACAGCCACATCTCTGAACGCGATGCATCGAATGCGTTTATTCGAGGATTTGATATTGGTTTTAGGACACGCCTACGAACCTTTCCTACACTGAACGACCTCATGCATCACCCCGACGATCCCTTCCCTATCCAAACAGTCTACGAAGCCGCCATTCACATTTTATCATCGCCCTACTCTCCTCTCTTATTCCCTGTCGTTGATTCCCTCCCAACTCCGTCTGCTCATCCTATACCAAGTGCCGAACGCTTCGATATTCAACGTCTTGCCAAATCGCTTATGCCTGCCGTATCCCAGATGGTCTCTCAAGTTATCCAACAACACCACCTCCATCCATCTCCCATCCCTGTCGCCCCTTCATCATGCCACTATCCTGCCTATTCGAACGCATCTGGAACTTCTCACATGCCCGCTTCGCAGTCCCATATTTCGTCCGGCATCATTCCATCCGCACCCTGTCCTACACGCATTTCGGAGTCCACTCATGCTCGGCTGCCACCGCTTCCGGTTTTTTGAACATCGATGAATTAATGATGGCCGTTCGATAAGATGTACCGCCTATTCCATCGCTCCCACCTGCAAATTTGCCCAATAATCCGACATCTACTCCTGTCCCTGCCCTACTTTCATGCCCTCTGACACCTTATCCGATTTCCCCACCAGCTTCCATCATTTCTACGACATCAGCGGCTCTAACTATCCCTTCCTCATCTTCCCCTGTCGACTCCTGCGTTCCGGCCGCCGTTTCCGAGCATGTCAATGATTTTTGCGAACACTCCAGTGTTTCGAGCCTCCAACTTGAAGATAATCCTCCCCTCCCCATTATTCAACACAACTCATCCCCTTTGCCTGCCAACGAATTCCCAATCTGTCAACCTACCTCTTGTCTTCCCTCTCCTGCCGTCGTATCGTCGTTTTCCATTTCTACTAAATTTCTGCCAATGCCCTGCTCACAAGACTCAATTCTACATCGCACTCTCCTCCGTTTCATTTTCGGATTTCTGGTTTACCCACCAGCATTCTCGCGTATCTCAGTTAAGCAGACGCCACCAGGAGTATTGTCAGCCACGAAACGCACTCCCACTCGACCCAATTCACGATGTCCCGACCCGCCGAATCATGCATATGTAATATGTGAAGCCGCTCTCGTTAACGAGCCGACTCTTTCATTTAATTCTCATCGCCCTCTCCCCCACTCTTCATCTCTTCGAACTGCCTGCCGAATTCGTTTACACGCTACCCAGAAGCCATATGGTTTGACTTCGCTTCCTGGAGATGACATCTTCAATGTCCCTGACCCACTGCCTCACTGACCCCTGACAGAATTTGCAGCTCTCTCAGTTGCGCCACACGTACTCCACTTTTTTCGAACGATATACCATTTAACCCTCCCTTCCCTTCCCCTCAATTTCGTCTCGTTATATTCACTTTAATTCTACAAACATCTTTTATTTTTCCTTCTATATTCCAACTCCTACCACCTTCTGGCACTGCTTTCAACAAACTTCCAACAAACTTCCAACTCACTCACTTCATATTCAATTTCTCTTCGGTTTTTGGTTTCCCATTAGGAGATTGACTGGGTGATGAAATATAACTTGTAAATTACTTGTACACTACTCATCCTCTCTTGAGGGCTCTATATACATGTAAAATACATATCTAGAAATTTCTACTTATTTCCTATGGTATTCTACTTTGTGTAACCCAAGATGAAGTCAATGCATTCTAGTATTTACTAGAGAGTGTGGTGTTGGCTTGGCTTACTAAGCAATTCCTGCATGTGCATGGTGGAGTTGCATCATCACACAACACTCCCCCTCAACTCTGACACCATGCTGAGACACTGCCAAAGGTCTTCATTTTGGTAAGTTTGGCACTGGGATCAATTGGGACTTTAACTGGGTGTGACTCTAACATTCCAAACCTCTCCAAAACTTTATGAATATATTGTTTTGTGTAAGTAGAATGAGTCTGCACTTTTTGTCACACATGACCTCAATGCCAACAATCTTCTTGAGGTCCCCCAAATCTTTTATTGTGAAATGATGTTGAAGGTTAGCTTTAATTTGGGTAAGCATGTTGTCATTGCTGAAAAGGGCCATGTCATCAACATGCACAGCAACAATTGTGAGACTTTGATTTTGTGTCCAAAAATAGATGCATTGATCAGACATTAGCTGTGTGGATCCAAGGTCAAGGAAAACTTTATTTAATTTATCATTCCAGGCTCTGCCAGATTGTTTTAGGCCATAAAGTGCCTGTTTGAGTAATAAAACATTATCTGTGCCATTGTTATAGCCTGGAATTTGTTGTATATAAATTTCTTCCTTGAGTTCTGCATTTAGGTAAGTGCCAACAACATCAATGATGTGTGAATTAAGTCCTAAAATGGAAGTGAGGGCAATTAGGAGCCTAAGAGTTACCATCTGCATGACTGGTGCAAATGTTTCATCAAAATCTATGTCAGGAATTTGTGAGAAATCTTTGGCTACAACACATGCCTTGTAACACATAAGCATTGGATCATCAGGGTCTTTAAGTTTGAATACCCAGTGGCAAGAAATGGGGATGTGATCTTTAGGTGGGCTGACTTTGATAAAAGTACCCAATTTAATTAATTGATTCATTTCCTCATCCATTGCCTTTTTCCATTCTGGCCAATCATGATGCTCCATTGCTTCCTCTAAAGTTGTCAGGTCATCTCCTTCTAATTTCCCCAAAAGTGCATAGTCTTCTTCAATTTCAACAAAGTCATTGTAATCTTCTGCCAATTGTGAAGTGTCAATGTCATGTGACTTCTTTGAACCACATGCTGAAGGATTATTTAATTTCGCATAATTTTTCGGTGGCAAATTTCGCAGATTTCATGCCAGCACTGTGTTCTCTGAAGTGTGGGAATGATTTTCAGATTTTCCCATGGTATGTGTTTTCAAGTTGACACCTTGATTGCTATCCACACTCTCCCTCTCAATTGAGGTGGAGGTTGGAATAATAACTTCATCACTTGTGTCAAGTGTCTATGCTGGCAATAAAATTATTCCATTGCTCAGTGGCTGGTAATGACATGAGTATAACAATGGAATATTCAGAGTCATCTAGCTTGGCACCCAAAGTGGCAAGCTCCTGTTTGTAGCTGGCAAGGGTCCTGAGGTGATCCGAAATACTGGTCCCCTTCTCACATGAAGCCCTGAACAATTTCTACCTAACCAAAACAATTCCTAGTGCTCCCTTTAGCTGCAGCATATCCTGCAGAGTATTCCAAGCTGATTTCAATGTTTCGGCACTGGCAACATATACCAACATTGAGTTGGCAATGCACAGTCAAATTGCTGACAAAGCGGCATGGTCCTTCCTTTTTTGGGTGGCTTCATCTTCTGATGGTGTGGATTTCCCTTCCACCAAATCAATGTATCCCAATTTGGTAAGTATGTCGATCATTTTGATCCACCAAATGGGATAATTCTCTGGACCCCTCAAAGGGTCAATGCGATAGACATTTGATGAAGCAGTGACTGATGTCACATTCTCTTGGGCCAACATTGTGAATTTGGAGTGCGAGACATTATAAAATTAAGAGTGCAAGAAGGAAAGCAGAGGGCGGAAATAAACGATGAGAGTTAGATACGAGGGCCGGGGCCCATAACCTGATGAAATATAACTTGTAAATTACTTGTACACTACTCATCCTCTCTCAAGGGCTTTATATACATGTAAAATACATATCTAGAAATTTCTACTTATTTCCTATGGTATTCTACTTTGTGTAATCCAAGACAAAGTCAATGCATTCTAGTATTTACTAGAGAGTGCGGCGTCAGCTTGGCTTACTAAGCAATCCCCGCGCACGCATGGCGGAGTTGCACACTGGGGACAGTCAATATTTGAAGTACCTGTCAGATGTAGAGTAGGCAATCTGCCTGCACTACGAAACACACATATTTACAATCTCAACTCACTCCTTCTGACACATACTTATATCCCCTTTAACCTCCACTTTACTGTACCTTTCCTCTTTTAGATATTTGTTTCGCTTCATTTTTAGTATATAAACCTTTGTATCTAGTTCCAGTGAGATCACTTTATGAATGGCTTACTTCCTCCCCCTCTAATGCTTGAACTCAGACTCTCTGTCCCATCTCCTATACCCCACTCTCATTCTCAATTCACTTAATAATTGATTTACCACCTTAGGACAACCCAGGCAGATGGACATCTTGCCAACTTGCATCTTTGTTGTAGGAACATGCCAGCACATATTCTGCTTTACAAAAGAGTCAGAAGGACTCACCACGTCCTCTCATGGCTCCTTCATGTATACATACCCATGCTCCTGCCTTGCTTCTCTGACTCACCTATTCACATCCCTGCTCCTCTGTTAATCCCTCTTAGGGTACCAAGCACCTATGACTATTGCATATGTTAACATACTCCAAGGTCCATGTATTGTACAATTGGAAGTTCCTTCCCCCTTCCCAGGGAGAAGAAAAACAGGAAAAACTCCCCATGAGACAAAATGTTGTAGATAAGTCTTGGACATTGCAGTACTTACTAAAATAGTATTGTACCTACTCCAGTATTGTAGAAATTCTAGATAATTATTTCTAAGTACATTGTAGTTACTTCTAGATACTTTACCTGTAGATATAAAAGCAGAGAGAAATCTGCGAAAGATATTACCTTTTATTCACTTATTCTTACACTGCGCAAAATACAAAACACAGCAACCCTAGCAACATTTACTCCTACCCTCGCCAAATCGCATTTCTACATCGTCTCAGCGCGCATCGAGCTCATCTGTGCTCGCAACCTCGACCTCCCTCTACCTCTACTTTGTCATCAAAGAGGTCGCAGTGATGCTTATAAGCGTTCAGGACGGGTGCGATTCACAGGTGTTTATCGTGATATGGGATTGTAGTTTAAGGGTGATGCTCAACGATGGGGCTGCGATGGGATCGAAGATGATGAGAGGATTCCTATGGAGCTTTGGGGTTCTAGTACTGGGCAGAGCTTGCTCATCGATGCGCTGGATGTCATCTTACTGCCCGATACACACTCTCTGTCGCCTTCGTCGTCACCTTCAGGGGTGTATCCAATGAAGCACTCAGAGCAAGCAAGCACCTCCTCAGGTGCGCCATGTACTAGCGTGGCTCCTTCCCATATTCATCCACTCGCCACACATATACACCTTGCTGGGCCCTCAGAGTTACCAATGGCCCATCTACCTACTGCCCCGCTCTCTCCCTCTCCTTTGCACCAAAGAAACTCACTCCTTCTCATGTTGAAATACTTCGGCAATGTATAGTACAGCTGGAATTCTTCCCCTCTTCCCAGGGAGAAGATGAAGAACGACTCCCCACCTTAGGAAATGTAACACTTCTAATAGCATTCATCTGTGTCCCCGCCGAATCTAACTTCTGCCTCGTCCCAACGCGCTTCGAACCCATGCGAAGCATAGTGGACGAACTTTTCATCCCAGATGCTATCACTGCCTCCATCCTCTCCCTTTCCCACATCATCGAAGAGCTCACAGTGACGTTGATGAGTGCAAGGGGAGAGTGCGATACATAAGTCTCTCCTCGCGATGTGAGACCATGGTTTGGGGAAGATTCGAACTTGCCGAGGCGAGTCTTCTATGGTATTAAGTTGGATGAGCCGACTGAAACCTGAAGGAGCCAAGAAGGAGCTTTTGGAACCAGTGTAGGACAGAGTTTGCTCATCCACGCATTGTATGTCTTATGCTCAATAATACGCATTCTCCATCACCTTCGTCATCATCGACAGGAGCACCCTTTTTAAGAGAATGAATGTTATACCTGCCAAGGCATCGTAGGGTCTTCCTCTCCCACCGGGCCTCGCGTCCTCCGCACACGGTACACCCTCTCCGTGCTGAAAAAAGCGTATGCTGAGGCTGCGGAGAGCTTGAAACGGTTCGGGGACGCGCATGTGATAGTCGTTGTACTTCACGTCGTTGCTCCTACGAGATGGCATGCTGTAGGCTGTGGTGAGAGGAGGGAGGGGAAGGGGGAGCAGGAGGGGTTGAAGGGTACTGGAGGGATGGATTTGGTGACGTCTTTGAAGGGGGTTAAGGAGAGGACGAGGATGGTGGAGAGGTGAGAGCTGATTGAACCCTTCCTTTCGAGTTCCACTGTGCCAGATTGTCTTCATCGTCGTCGCTCTCCCTCTGTCATTGACCTTGTCCTTCACCTCCCTATCCTTCACATCCTTCAAGCTTCAAGATTCACCTCTTGAAATTTCGTACCATCATTGTCCATACTATTTCCACCACGAACTATTCCTCCACCATGGCACTATATCACAACACAATGGCACTTATTCTCTACCTATTCGTGATATTCACACCTGCACACCCCCCTCACTCTATCCTTCCTTTCATCGTTCGTGTTGATAGATTCACCTACACTTCGGGCCTATCATACTAAAACTTAAAATGACTTGTATTCTTCCTATCCTTTGCGATGTTATCTGTGGAAATTGGGGTGGAATGGAACTTTGTATTGTAGACAAAGATCAATAGATCCTAGAGCATGGATTTCTGTCTTATAAAAATATATATACGCATTGCGTTGGCTGGGGATAACAACAGAAGGGAGGTAGGATAACTCGATTACGACGACATCGGGAGCCTGGAGGAGTCGAACTCAGTCACGAAAAGTGGAGGTTGGGGGTTGTCTACTGCTTCCGTACACGTTAAAGTTTGGCATCGCCTTGTTTAGCTAAAGCCTCCAACCACGCGACGGGCTACAACTTCCATGATGTTCGTTCAAGTTTGATTCAAGTTGTCCCAACTTTTTCCACAGAATGCTCAACATCCCTTTACAAGTTTGCTCTCTCAGCCCACCACATCTCTATCCACAATACGGATAAGACAGTATCTCAGCGTACCGACCATTAATGCATGACAGGGGACGTTGATTGATGTGTTTAGCAACTTTTTATTGTGGGGAAGGGGGTGGTGATATCTTGGGTGGCGAGGCTTGAAGGGAGAGAGTTACAGAGGTTCGCTCTCGTATTTTGCCTGGTGGCGGTGATGTTGATTTGGTTTGGTTTAGTTTCGTATTCTATCAGCTCAACCCACTCAGAGCGAGCGAACTCCTACGAAAGGCACACCACGTCCTTGCATGGCTCCAGGCTCCTCCACCGCCCTGCTCTTCTAATTGATCCATTCACGTTTCCACTGCTCTCATATGCGTGCATCAAGTGTCGAACCATCTCTTATTCCATCCTGTGCTGACAACATATACATCGTCCCCTCTCCTCCCTCGTCCCTAGGAGAAGACAGAGGACGACTTACCACCCAAGACACATAACAGCCCTCGCCACCTCGTCTATGAATCCAGCTCATAACCGTGAAAGCCTGGATATGGACCAAGCACCAACGGACGCACCCATTCTCCTCTCGAACCATTACATCTCCCTTCCCCGTCCACATTTGGACTACTCCAGGGGATAGTCGGCACCAGCACCCTCGCTGCGCACGATTTCGACGTTGACAACCAGGCTGGATTTGTGCTCCCACAACCACTACCTGCCTGGCTGTCCAGCACCTGGGAACTACGGGAAGAACCACCGGACGATGGAACAGGCGGGAACCCTGTTCTCACAGATAGGGTCGTAGGGGGTGATGTGATGGGGGGTGAGGAGTGGAGGAGGAGAGTTAGGGAGGTTCGTTCTTACTCTTTCTACTTTTCAAAGTGTTGATTTAGCTTTGTTTAGTTACCAATTCTACCGACTGAATCGCTCAAAACTACCAAGCCCTTGCGTGGCTCCTCTACATATACATCCACACCCAGTCACTTTGCTCCTCCAACTCGCCTACCCACGTTCCCGCCGCTCTTTCCATTACCTTTTACGGGTATCAAATCATCTCTCGCCCCCTCCCGTGCTCACATACTCTGACGACATATTGTACAACTAGAAATTCATCCCCTCCTCGTCCCTGGAAGAAGAAGAATGTCTCCTGACCCCACAAAACATAACAACCGTCACCAACTTCACCCCACACCCACCGAATTATAGTTCTACCTCGTCTCAGCTCATATCGAGCTCGTTGGCGCCAAAGCCCTAGATCTCATGCAAAGCATGATGGATGAACTGTTCGTTTCAGACGCTATCGCCGTATGACATATCACCGCCTCCCTCTTCTTCCTCTCGCGCGTCATTGACGAGCTCGCTGAGATGCTGATGAGCGTTGGAGCCGGATGCGATCCGCAGGTTTTCTACGATGATGTCCGGCCATGGTTCAAAGAGGAGGATTTGAATTCTCGACGATGGGTCTTTGATGGGATCGAAGACGATGAGAGTATCGAGGTTCCGAAGGAGTTTTCGGGGCCTAGTGCGGGACAGAGCTCGCTCATCCGTGCATTGGATGCCTTCCCAGGGCTCTGTACGCATTCCCCCTTGTCTTCGTCGTCCCCTTCAGGTCAACCAGGGGAGAGGGGAAGCAAGAACCTTTCCTCAAGAGAATGCAGAAGTACATGCTGAGACATCTTCGTGCCTTCCTCACCCACCTCGCTTCCTCCCCGTACTCCCTCCGTAATCTTATTTTAAGAGATAGTGGAGAGCTGAAGGATGGTATAACAAGGCTATGGTGAGTCTTAAGCCGTTCAGGGATGCACATATGAAAGTCGTGTTGTATACCGTCGCTCCTGCCAGACGGTGTGCTGCGGGTGAGAGGAGGGAGAAAGGGGAGGGGGAGAAGGAGGGGTTGAAAGGTGCTGGAAGGACCGATTTGGTGAAGTTTTTGAAGGGGGTTAGGGAGAGGATGGAGGAGGTCGTTGTACAGGGGGGGAGGAGATGCGTAAACGGTTTTACCTTAAGACGCCATGTTCATCGACTGGTCGTTTGAACCTCTTTACCATTGTGCCGGATTGTCATCATTTCGTTTTGTTGTTCGATCCTCCGCCTCCGTTCATCATCATCTCTCGTTGCTTCCCACTTTCATCATCCACAGGACTCTATCACCATTACCCTCATACCCTTTCGATACCTGCCTCTCATCTCTTCTCATCTATCATCACCTCTTGCTCCCACGCATCTCCCTACACGCTCTATTATGAACGAGACAACAACCACATTGGATACTCGTCCTTTATATCCACCCCCACCTCAGCCCTTGCTCTAGTCCTCACTCCGCTCGTGCTTATAGATTCACTTATACCTCAACCTACACTTAAAATAATTTTTATTCTTCCTTCATTACTGGTTTTATCCGTGGAAATTGAAATGGAAATTGAATGTATTGTAGACATAGATAAATAGATCCCGGAATATGGATGGATAGGATTCTTTCAAATTTGAATGTGCATTGTATTTTACCATGAAGAGATAGGAAGTAGGATAATTAAACTAGGTTGACGAGCATAAGAGCCTTTTTATACCAGATTTGACTTTGGATCGGATGGAGGACTTCTCTGGTTCACGATGGGAGAGGGGATTATGTCCCTATTGTTGATATTAAACGTCTTTGTTTAGAATACTGTGACATGTAATATTAAGAAGGCAATTCACCTTTATAAATGGGGTTACGATTCCACAAATTCTACTACTAGGTCTTTTGTTATGTCAGCCGAAGTATGATGTCCATACTCCATGATGAAGGCTACTAAGTTTGGTGATTCACCGTGAAGAAGCTTTCTAAAACCTGAGGATGGATTAATTCTCTTTAATAAATACCTCAAGACAACCATATCCATCCCAATAAAATTCGAATGTCTGGTAATTAAAATCAATAATTGAGAGTTAATTGTGAATGAGCTATATGGTACTGGGCACCACTTACGGGGTTTTCTTCACCGTCCATTCTTGAAATATGCCACGAACTAGGTGCTCACATTTTCCTTCGCTCATAAAAAGGTGTTGTCCTCGTTCCGGAGAATCCATCAAAGAAGTTAACCAGCATCGATAACGTATAATCCCGAACTGCGGGTCATAGAGCGTGTCATTTAACATGACTATGTTATTGAACATATCATGCAATTTATGTTCCTTCAAGAAGAACTCATCTATTCCGGGAGATATATAATTTATTATATCTCCATATACCTTAGATAATGGGACTATGTCTTTCCACTACCTCAAGAAATGTTTGAAATTAGTACTGTATAAAAAAGGGAAGCTTAGACTGCGCTTACACCACTCTGTATTTTATTGTTGACATTGTTATTGTTTTTGCAAAACATACAGAGTACGTAATTAATGTCTTCTTTGTCCAGTCCAGAAAATATTTCGGGAATCACTAATCGCATATCATGGAGTCGGAATTTGCTTAGTATATCTTCATGAAAGCCACTTCTTTCCATGTGCATGAAATAAGATATCTTTGAATAAAGAAGCACATTTGACATGTTATCATTACTAGCTTCCGTTTTCTGTCCCAATACTATATCGAGGCAGTGGTTTCCAAGGGCGACGTGTGCTTTAATTTTTTCCACGAAAAACACATTTGACCTGGAAGAATCGCTCACGAAGTCGACAAAAGAAGCGTGGAAGAAGCGAATTGATTCAGAAGAGGAATCAGATCCTGGGATAAACATAATAGAGTGAAGATCCACAAGTGATAGCCGCACTACGGTGTGACTAATGCCAAAAAATTCTGCGATGCCCATGTTACTATTGATAACAATCGGACAGAGTCTATCCCAGGTGGTGGTGTTTTCTGAATAGAGCAGTATCTGAAATATACATTGAATGGAATCGTAACCTTCTGCCTCAGCTACGGCTGTAGACAGTACGAAAGTGTACAGCACATCCAGTGGCACAAAAGGTGGTCCATCCAATCTTTTTCCAGGGGACATATTTAGAATGGTTCGAAGCCTGTTTCTAGGGTCCTTGCGTTTGTTGTCGATGAACTTGACAATAGTAGATGTGTAAATAAACTGACCAGACGACTTGTTGACCAATGATTCTACGTCTCGCTGAGATGGCCAACCGAAATCTCCCGATATGGTATGTGTCCGTTTTATTCTGGCGAATTCACTGCGAAGATAGACTTCAATATCCTTATCCGGATCATATGACTCATCGAGGATCAGCCCGACATAGATGTCTTTAAGTGACTCAAACGTTTTCCGGATTGCTTGCTCCAGGCGACTTGCAATAAGAAAGCGTAGATGGAAGGGTGGCTCTGCTACAACTCTAGCGATTACTTTTAAAATCATTGATTGAGCGAGTGGCTGATTACACTCATCCAAACCATCGATGATAACGAGGTACGGGGCAGGTGAAACTGGGTAGCCAGTGGCCTCGGCGCACACCTTAGCATTTTCCAATGGACCCAAAATAAGTTCCTTAAATTGAATGTCCATCGAAAATGTCAGTATGGCCGGATTGCGATTGAATACCGAGATGATCACATTCCCGGCTATAGGTACCATAATTGCGAGATGATAGGCAATAGTCGGAATAAGCCTTTCACCATCGTCTCTACCCCCTGAAGTTGAAGTTCGTGAAAAGAAGAAGCTTGATATCAGCTTTCCCTCTTTGTGGCACGCTTCTGCAACCGTCTGAGCGATCGCTGATTTCACTACTCCTGCAGGCCCATTTAACCACATTATTGGCTCTCTTGGATTCTTTGAATTAATCTAGCTCATGATATCGTTGATTACGGCCTCTCTTGTTTCCGGATGGCACTTGGGAGGATTCGAGTGTCCAGCAGACTGATGACCTGCTGCGGTACAGGCAGCCTTCATTAGTTCACTGAGTGCTTTCAATGTTCGAATTAGCAGGGTTGGCAGGATGGTAAGCAAGTTGAACTCAGAACAAGTGCGTACCAGAAGTCCCCCCATAATTATTCTCTGTAGTGTTTAGAGTTTCAACATGAAAATTATGTGCGTAGTTAAGAGGCATAACGATGCAGATTCAAGGCGAGCAACTGATCAGGTTGAAGTTGAAGAGAAGGGGTAGCTGCAATGATGGGGATGGCTGTTTAGCGCTTTAACAGTGAGACGGTCAACCCCAGACATTCACAGCAAATTCACACATAGAATCGAATCCGCGTGTTTATGTCAGTGAACCTGCCAAACTTGGCACTGGGGCTATACGGTATCACTAAATCTGGGCAGATTTCATACGGTGTTATAATCTAGTATAACTAGGTCTGTGCGGTATAATCTGCTACAATCTTGTATAACCGGATCATACCTGGAAATAATCGATTTTGATGCAGCACCAAAATTCGTAATTCTGATAACAACTTACGATATTTCAATAATCATGACCATTTATCATGAGACCATTCTAAGGTCATGCCAACTTGGTGAGATTGGTATGATATTTTAGTAGACTTACAGTTTGGCACTACAGCTATACAGCACTTTCTAACTGTGAAAAAATACATTCAATTGGTTATTAGCAGCTTGAGAATTATTCTCGCTCATACGAAGATAAAGTTAAATGGTACAATGTATTACTTCATGTAGAAAATGAGCAACCACGTTGTCACATGGCTCCTCCACCCTCCTACTCCTCAAGGTCACCCCATTCAGGTTCCTGCTCCACTGTTTATCATTCTGCTTCCAGTGTTGAAATTTTGAAGCACTTCTTACTTCACTCAGCACTTATGTACTCCGATGATGTATTGTACAATTGGGTCTGGAAATCCTTCTTTATTTACAGGTAGAATGTGAAGAAGAACAAGTCCTAGCCCCGCAAAACCTAATAACCCACACCACTTTTACCACAATGCCCACAGAATCACACTTCTACTATGCCGTTCCGATTACTCAAAAAATCACCATGGGCATAATTCAGTTGCTGTGACATCAATGTGCTGTCACAATGAATCTTTATTGTGTTGAGCAGCACACTCTGCACAGAGGCAGTGGCTAGCAATACACTCTCACCTGTTAGGGTGTTGTATAGAGGCTTAGAGCGACACAGGTAAGGAATAAGACCTTGTTATTCTTCATAGGAAAAACATACAGTTTATATACTCTACAAGTATACTAATAATAGTCCATGCTATACATAGAGTGGGGCTCATAGACTATTTTAAGAGATCTATTTACATATAGAAGCATAGGGAACTTCAAGTGGGTACTTAGGAAGTCCGATGTCCGATCTGATCTTATGTGTGATAAGATAAAATGTCGAGAGATAAGATATCGTCTCAACATATTGGATTTCTCTAAATTTTTCAATGTAACTGATGCTTATGTGTATTTAGGTTACATATAATACACTATTTTATACTCCTGTTGAGCTGTATGAGTCTTATTTTGCTTTTTTTTCTCAGAATTTTTCTGTTGAGAGATAATTCCCACACTTGTTTGAACTCAGAAAAGGTTCGGACTTTTCCGTTCTGACAATTCCCACGATCACTAAGTACACTCTTCAGTTGCTGTTGCCCCAGTGTTAGCCCGTTTTATTCTAATTATCTTATAATTGAAATGAAGTTCCCTTATTCTATATCTAAATATAGTATTAAATAATATATATCTTAGCATATTTCTGGATGTTTATAAAGTATGTTGAGCAGCACAGACTGCACAGTGGCAGTGGCTAGCAGGCACACTCACCTGTTAGGGTGGTTGAGTAGAGGCTTAGAGTGACACAGGTAAGGATGAGACCTTGTTATTCTACAGAGGAATACATAGGGTTTATATACTCTACAGAGGTGCTAAATATACTGCTGTAGAGTGCTGTTGTGCATAGCATACATACATATAAGGTAGGAGATATACATAGGGCTGTTAATAGCTGTTAACTGGGGTACATAGGATATGCTATCTACTTAGGGCCATAGAGACCGATCTAATCTGGAGTGTGATAAGATAAGATGTCGAGAGATAAGATATCATCTCAACAGTCATCCCTTGGGTCTTCCCTCACTAGCACCACACCAAGTACCAAGTGAAAGAATAAATGACCTTGTACATGTGTTATGATTTCTACTTTTCTTTTACTTTACCTTTCTTTTCTTGTTTACTATTATTTTCCTTGGACTTGTTTGGCTACAGCTTAGGGCCTTAGTCAAACATTGACTCAACTCAATAGGAGTCATTTCTTACTTTCTACTTACACTTCTTTTGACTCAGTATGACTTACTCTGAGTTATGTACATTATTTTACTCACACTTTCTGGCTCTGGTTACTGCACATATACAGTACTGTAGTAGTCAATCTTTGTATATAAACTGTAGAGACTCCAACTATTAGCCTTAAGCTTTAGCTTGAACAATTCTACTTGTTACACTTTTGATTGAACACTCAGTCTCTCTTAACTTAGGCTTAGCTTAAGCTCTTCAAGTTGTACTGGTACTTCAATGCTGAGACACTCATCTCTTGACACTGATTGTGTTAAAGCAACTTACTAAAAGTCTGCAAACCAGTCACAAGACCCAGACTTGTACAAACTAGTCCATCAATGGAGACTATTTGTAACAACATGTTCCATTAGCTATGTCCTGAAAGCTCCTTTGGCAAGCTGAGATACCACTCTTGCCAAATTGGATTACAATTTGGGGATTAAGAGTATAACTTACACATAAGGTAATGTGTCACGAAAAGTTAAAATGGTCTCAAATTGTTGCTAAACACCTCTGTATCATAGACCTCATATCATTCATATGTACTACCTGTGAATTCTTCAATAACCATTGTGAAGGAGAAGAGGGACATGGCAATGCACCATGACTACATGGAGATGGTGTCAGTCCAGCTGCTCCCCCTCCATTTCTTCACTGTAAATCAAGTGCTTTAATGTTTGAATGTTTGAATGCTGAAGATCTGAGAAGAGGAAGAGGTGTGTTTGGGCATGTTATGACAGTGGGAATGGAAAGTAAAATATTTTGGCACCAAAAATGTTGAGTGTCACACTGTCACACTTCAAAGCTTCATCTTCAAGTTCAACTTCCACTGGGGTGCAGCCCAGGTTCTCCACCTTACTAGTATGTATTCTCTACAATAATAACATGTCCTCAGCTCAGAATATTTCATGAGGCAATGAAGTTTGTCATCCTACTTCTCAATGCAAGCCAGATAAAACCCCCAAACAATGAACCCACCCCT
Source organism: Cyathus olla (assembly GCA_036940585.1). Taxonomy (NCBI): domain Eukaryota; kingdom Fungi; phylum Basidiomycota; class Agaricomycetes; order Agaricales; family Nidulariaceae; genus Cyathus; species Cyathus olla. The sequence goes on from JASFCY010000006.1 coordinate 22,956, forward strand.
GAAATCCAAGTATGTATTTAAGTTGGTTCAAGTATTGAGATGACATCTTATCTCGACATCTTATCTTATCATGCAGAAGATTGGATTGAACTCTCTAGATCCCTCTAGAAGGTTCTGGAAGGACCTGAGTAAATAGTTATTATTAGTTACTTCCATTACACACAGCTCTATGCACAGCAAGTATGTACTTCTATGGATATATGTTTCACTTCTATAGAGTATATAAACCCCTATGTATCTTATGATAGAATACAAGGTCTTATCCTTACCTGTGTTACTCTAAGCCTCTATATAACACTCTAACAGGTGAGAGTGCATTGCTAGCCACTGCCACTGTGCAGACTGTGCAGCTCAACATCAAGCCATTAAGATTTAAATAAGAATACAAAATCAATGCCACAATGGAATACAAGAATAGCACTAGCATAGCCTTTGTACACATGCCTGGATTAAATAAGGAGAGTTAGATAATCAGCCATGTACATTTATCTCCCGCATACAGATGAATAGATGAATTTCCCTCAGTTATCATTACATTTCTTTGGATCAAGTTGCAGATACAGCTATATTTATATACTTACTGTACATCTATGCAGTAAAATCTAGGATATGATCTAAAATGTTTTCAGTATAGTTTATTACATTTTAATCATTGTTTCTGGCTATCTATCAGCATCCATGAGGTGTTGGGGCTCCCAGGCTGCCAAAATTTTTTTGAAAATTTGTATTTTAATACTTCATGATGTGGTAAACAAGTTGGAGACACAATGGGCAAGATCAACATTTTTTGTCAAAATTTGTCAGCATATGACCTATTAAAATAATGATCAACAACAATAAATCTTAGTCCAGCAAATATTGCCTAAATATTGCTTAAGTATTCTATATTTTCTATTATTTTTGTGTAAATAATGGCCCATATAAAATTGACATAAAATGTTGGGAAAAAACCAAGAAATTTCCTAGAATATTTAAAGTTTTTAGGGAATAGTTAGTAAATAACCCATGGCCAAACCAGAAGACAGAGGAATAGTAAATCTTTCATACTATGCTGCAAAACAAGCACAAAGCACTTTAAATTTTTAAGAAAAATTTCGGAAATTTTATATACATATTATGCTGTATATTTTTCTCATAAATATAACATAAATATGCTTTGGAGTCAGAAATATTTAAGCAATTATTAGTAAATAGTTGGAGGATTAAAGTTTTGCTGTTTATTATTATTTTGAGAAGTGATGTGCCGCCAAATTCTGATAAAAAATGTTGACCTTGCCTGTTGTGAGAGCTTAGAGGTTCATATAAAATCATGTTTAAGAAATTATATTAGTGGAAAAACTAAGACTCATATTTTTTTCACCAGAGAAATATGTATATGCTAAATTTATTCTTTAAAATGTAATGTTTCCTAACTAAAATTTAACCAGAGCAAACATTCCCAGTGCCTTTACATATTAGATTCATAAAATGTTGCCCAAACTCTTTTTCAAGTTCTTATTGTAGCTTTTTCCTTCAAAAGGTCTAAGGAGTACTAAATTTATTCATTTCATTAGGGATTTACACTATAGCATTGCATCGGGATATTTCTAAAACTACTGGAATTTATACATAATATGTTATTCTATATAAATTTAGAATTTGATAAAGATACATACTGTGCTTGGTTTTCTGTTGCTTGAGAATGTTAACAGAATTACAGAATTCATAACTGGAAACTGAGAGCTTTCTTGAGGAACCTAACAGATAAATTTTTACTTAAAATTGATTATAAACCCTCTATATAATTATATTGAGCACAATACAACTTTGTCTTGTGGAAATACGCCCAAAAACATGAGAAATGCAGGCATTCTGTTTACGGGAGAGGGTTAATTCGAAGAATCCAAAAGAGCCAATAATGTGGTTAAATGGACCTGCCGGAGCAGGGAAATCAGCAATCTTACAGACGGTCGCGGAACGATGCCACGATGAGAAAAAGCTCATTTCCAGCTTCTTCTTTTCTCGAACGTCTACCTCTGGAGGGAGGAATGATGGTGCAAGACTCATTCCGACGATTGCATATCATCTTACGATTACAGTACCAGAAACCAAAAAGGTGATAATGTCTGTATTCGATGACAATCCTGCGATATTATCATACTCGATGGAGGATCAGATGAAGGATCTAGTTTTGGGTCCACTCGCCGATGTTATAGCGCACATCGATGCAGCTGACATTTCAGCACCACCTACCCCATATCAGCTTATAATCGATGGTTTCGATGAGTACAATCAGCTGGTCGTAGTGCGCACGGATGCGACTGACGTCTCGGCATCTCCTATCCCACACCTAGTTATCATTGATGGTCTGGATGAGTGCAATAACATAGGCATACAATCAATGATTTTAAATGTAATCGCTGGAGTTCAAGCAGCAGAACCGTCCATTCACCTACGCTTTCTTATTGCAAGCCGCCCGGAGCAAGTACTCCGGAAAACGTTCGAGTCGCTTGGAGGTACCTATGGCCGGCTGACTCTCGATGATTCTTACGATCCGGATAGAGATATCGAACTCTATCTTCGCAGTGAATTCGCTAAAATAAAACGGACACACACCATATCGAGAGATTTATCATGGGATTCCAATTGGCCTTCTGAGCGAGACATAGAATCTTTGGTCGGAAAATCATCTGGACAGTTTATCTATGCATCCACTGCCATTAAATTCGTTGGCAACGATCGCAAGGATCCTAGAGACAGGCTTCGAACCGTTCTAAACGTGTCTCCTAGAAAAAGATCAGACGGATCACCTTTTGCACCACTCGATGCGCTGTACACCTTCATACTGTCTACAGTTGCAGCTGAAGCAGAAGGTTATGATTCCATTCAACGTATATTTCATGTACTATTTTACGCGTTCGGGGATGGTGGGCCTGTAAACACCCATTGGAGGCCGTACCATCCAGGACTCTCCACGCTTCAGCACATTGCAGCATTTTTTGGCATTAGTGACTCGGAAGTGCAGCTATCACTTGTGGATCTTCACTCGATTGTGTTTGTCCCAAGCTCTGATCCCTATTCTAAAACAATTCGCTTTTTCCATGCTTCCTTCGGCGACTTTCTGAAAGATGCTTCCAGGTCAAGTGACTTTTCCGTTGAAGAGGTTAAAACACACATCGCCCTTGGAAACTACTGCCTCGATATAATATTGGAACAGAAAGCAGAAGCTAATAATGATGTGCCAGTGTACATGTCAAATGTGCTTTTATATGCACAGGTCAATTATTTTAGGCATATGGAAAGAAGCGGCTTTCATGAAGATATACTAAGCAAACTTCGAGGCCATGATATCCGATATGTGATTCCTGAAATATTTTCAGGACTGGCCGCTGCAATCATTGATGACATATTCAGCATATTTTGCAAAAATAGTACTAATCTCGACAATAGTGGGGTGCGGAGGGGTGTAAGTGCCGTCTAAGCATAAACGTCCCTTTTCATACTGTACTAAATTCAAACATTTTTTGAGTTAGTGCAAAGACATAGTCCCATCATCTAAAATGCATGGAGATATAATAAATTATATATCTCCCGGAATAGATGAGTTCTTGAAGAAATATAAAGTGCATGATATGTTCTATAACATACTCATGGTAGGTGAGACCACCTACGGGAGTGTACACTATAAATGCTGGTTAGCTTCTTTGATGGATTCTCCGGCACGAGGACGACAGCTTTTTATTGGCGAAGGAAAATGTGAGCATCTAGTTCGTGACATATTTCAAGAGTGGACAATGAAAAAAACCCCGTAAGTGGTGACTAGTGTTATATAGCTTATTCACAACTAACTCTCAATTATTTATTTACCAGACTTTCTCGCGCGATTTGACAGGATCTAGTTGCCTTGAAGTATTTATTAGAGAGAATTAAACCATCCTCAAGTTTTGGAATGTTTCTTCACAGCGAATTACCAAACTTGGTGGCCTCTCTTAGCGAGTTTAAACATATTAATATTGATTACGACATGTCACCGTCTCAAAGCGTAGTAGAACTTATGAAACTGGTAACCCCGTTTATAAAGGTGAAGTGCCTTTTTAATATTGCTTTTAGGACTTATTCGGGTGCGTGGGGAGGGGAAGGAAAAACGATGAGTTACCAGCCAAAAGTGATGGTAACTAAACTACCGTGATGTAGTAGTGATGTAGCTGGTGCGGTTTAAGTCCATGATTTTGGCGGGTAACTCATCATTTCCCCCCTCCCCATCACTTTACATCACGCACTCGAAAAGGCCCTTATCACCACGTTCTAAACAGAGACTTATAATACCAATAGGAATATGGTTCCCGCTTCAAATTCACCCTCCTATCCAAAATCAAATATAGCATAAAGAACCTCCAGGAGCGCCGTGTGCTAGGGCCCCTAAAGTCAACCTAGTTTAATTATCTCACCTCCCTTTTCATCATGGTAATATGAAATACACTTTCTCATTCGAAAGAATCCTATCCATCCATATTCCAGGATCTATTTATCTATCTATGTCTACAATACATTCCAATTTCCACAGATAAAAGTCGAAAAGAAGGGGAAGAACACAAGTTATTTTAAGTTGAAGTTAAGGTATAAGCGAATCTATAAACACGAACGAAGAAAAGAAGGGTAGAGCGAGTAATGGGGAACTACGAAGAAAGAGTATCCTTGGTGCGGAGTAATGGGGGAGGTAATAGGGCCCAAGGGATGACAATCACGATGACAGTCGACGGGTAGCAATGATGAGTTGGCAAGGCAATGATGGCAATGGTGGAGGCGAGGACATGACGGGGTCGATGAAGAAGATAAGTGACTCTACACGGGGTTTGATTCACGCGCAATCAGCATTTGTTCCTCCTATGCCTCATTCCCCTGCACGACGCCCTCTTCCGTCCTCTCCCTAACCCCCTTCAAAAAACTCATCAAGTCCGTCCCTCCGGTACCCTCCATCAAAGACCCACCGTCTAGAATTCGAGTCCTCTCCCTTGAACCACGGTCACATATCGTCATAAAACACCTGCGGATCGCACCCGTTCCGCACGCTTATAAGCATCTCAGCGAGCTCGTCGATGACGGGCACGAGGGAGAAGACGGACCCGGTGATACGCTGTACGGCGATAGCGTCCGAGACGAACAACTCGTCCATTAAGTTGAGGGCGCGTACGCCTATCAGCTCGAAACAAGCTGAGACAAGGTAGAAGTGCGATTCAGTGGGGGTGGGGTGAAGGTGGTGAGGGTTGTTATGTTTTGTGGGGTCGGAAGTCGTTCTTCTTCCTGGTACGAGGAGAGGGGGAATTTCCAACTGTACAATACGTCATCGGAGTAGGTAAGAGCTGGGAGGAGTAAGAGGTAGTTCAATACTCGAAGCAGAAGGATAGAGAGAGCAGCGGGAATACGGATACGCGAGTTGGAGGAACGCGGTGGCTGGGTGTGGATGCATATGTGAAGAAGCCATGCGAGAACATGGTGTCCCTTCGTATGAGGGGGCCGGTAGCTTTGAGTGGTTCAGTTGGTAGAGTTGGTAGCTAAACCAAACTAAATTAACACTTCACAAAGAAAAAAAGAGAACGAACCAACCTCCCTAACTCTCCTCCTCCACCCTCGCCTTCATCACCTCATCCCCTACAACCCTATCCCCAAGAACAAGGTTTCCACCCGTCCCATCGTCCAACAACTCTCGTCTGCAGCGAGGGTGGTGGTGTCGACTATCCCGTGTGGTGGTCCAAAAGTGTTCGGGCGAGAAAGGGAGAGGAAATGGTTCGAGAGCAGAATCGGGGCGTTCATTGCTGCTTGCTCCATATCCAGGGCTTTCACGCTGATGAGCTCAATGTTTGCGGAGACGAGTTAAAAGTGGGATTCGATGGTGTTGGGGCGGGTGTGACGAGGGCTATTATGTTTCATGGGGTGGTGAGTTGTCTTCTCCTTGTGACAAGGAAGGGAAGGGGGCGAATTTCCAGCTGTACAATACGTCATCAGCACCGGAAGGGGTAAGAGACAGTTCGATATTTGAAACAGAGGTATAGAGAGGGCAGCGGAAGCGTGAATGGATGAGTTAAAAGAGCAGGGCGATGGAAGAGCCATGCGAGGACAAGGTGTGCGGGCATTATAAGGAGTTCACTCGCTTTGAGTGGGTTAAGCTGATAGAATGCGAAACTAAACCAAATCAGATCAGTGTCACTACCGGGTAAAAGACAAGAACGAACCTCCGTAACTCTCTCCCTCCAAGCCTCGCCACTCAAGATATTACCACCTCCTTCCCCACATTGAAAAGCTGCTGAGCTTGTCAATCAACGTCCTCCGTCATGCATTAACGGTTGGTACGCTGAAATACTGTCTTATCCATATTGTGGATAGAGATATAAGAAGCTGAGAGTGTAAACTTGTAAAGGGAGGTTGAGCATTCTGCGCAAAATGTTGTGACGACTTAAACCAAACTTGAACGTTTGAACGAACATCTTGGAAGTGTTGCGTGATTGGAGGCATTAGCCAAATAAGGCAGCTACAAACTTTAACATGCACGGGAGCAATAAACAACTCCCCTGGTCTCCACTTTCATGACTGAGTCAAGACTGAGTTCGACTCCTCCGGCTCCCGATGTCGTCGTAATCAAGTTATCCTACCTCCTTTCTGTTGTTATCCCCGGCCAACGCAAGTACAACGACTTTTGTATGCACGTCCCTGAAACGCCGAGCTCCCCCCACAGCCTCAGTATACGCTTCCTTCAGCACGGAGGAGGCGTACCCTGGTGTACCGTGTGTGGAGGACACGAGGTGGGAGAGGAAGGCCCTATAATGCCTTGACATGTACACGTAGATTCTCTTCAAAAAGGGTGCTCCTGTGGATGGGGACAAATGTAATGGAGAATGCATATTATCAAGCCTAAGGAGACATACAACGCGTGGATGAGAGAGCTCTATCCCGTACTGGTCCCAAAGGCTGCTTCTTGGCTCCTTCAGGTTTCAGTCGGCTCGTCCAACTCAATATCATCGAAGACTCGCCTCCGCATGTTCGAATCCCCCCCAAACCACAGTCTCACATCACCATGAAAGATCTGTTGATCGCACCCGCCCCTTATACTCATTAGGGTCACTGTAAGCTCTTCGATGATGTGGGAAGGGAGAAGATGGATGCGGTGATAGATTCGAGACCAAGAGTTCGTCCATTATGCTTCGCATAAGTTCGATACGCGTTGGGATGAGGTAGAAGTGCGATTCGGCTGGGATGGGGGTGAATGTTGTTAGTGCGTTGGTGGTGTTATGTTTCTTGAGGTGGGATGTCGTTCTTCTTCGCCTTCTCCCTGGGAAGAGGGGAAGAACTCCAGCTGTACTATACGTCGCTGAAGTATTTCAACATGAGGAGTGAGTTTTTTCGGCGCAAAAGAGGGAGAGAGAGCGGAGCTGGAAGTAGATGGCCCACTGGTAACTATGAGGGCCCGGCAAGGTGTATATGTGCGACGCGTGATGAATATGGGAAGGAACCACGCTAGTACATGGCGCATCTGAGGAGGTGCTCGCCCGCTTTGAGTGTTCCATTAGGTACACCCCCGAGGGTGACGATGAAGGCGACGGAGAGTGTGTATCAAGCAGTAAGATGTCGTCCAGCGCATCTATGAGCGAGCTCTGCCCAGTACTAGAACTCAAAAACTCCATAGGAACCCTCTCATCATCTTCGATCCCATCGAAGCCCCATCGTCGAGCATCACCCATAAACCATGATCTCATATCACCGTAAACACCTGTGAATCGCACCCGTCCCGAACGCTCACAAGCTTCACTGCGAGCCCTTCGATGACAAGGAAGAGGAGAGGTAGAAGAGGGAGGTCGTGGTTCGGCGCACGACAATAGTGGGAGGTTGAGGTTGCGAGCACCGATGAGCTTGATACGCGCTGAGACGAGGTAGGAATGCGATTCAGTGGGGGTCAGAACGAATGTTGCTGGGGTTGCTGCGTTTTGTCTCATGGCGTGCTTTTCCTGTTCGTCTTCTTCTCCCTGAGAAGGGAGGAGCTTCCAGTTGTACAATACACAGTCCTCGGAGTATGTTAACATAGGCGACAATCATAAGTGCTTTGATAACCTAAGAGGGATCGACATAGGAGCGGGGGCGTGGATAGGTGAGTTGGAGAAGTAAGGCGGGAGTGTGTGTATGTATATGTGAAGGAACCAAGGGGAGGACACGGTGCACCTTTCTGACTTTTTAAGAGGGAACAGCTCGCTTTCAGAAAGTCGTTTGGCAAGATGTGCACTAAACCAAACAAAATCAGTATCATCACTGCTTCTTGGCCAAGGAGAAAGAACAAACCTCCCTTCACACTTCAAGATCTCAAGAGTCAAGACCTCACCGCGCGCCTTCCCTCAATAGCACTACACCAAGCGCATGACTTAACGACTTCTGCCCCACTGTTCCCGAAACCTCATCTGAGTGGCCAATATACCGTCGTTCATGCTGAAAAGAGGTAGATGTGTGCACTTGCGTGACTGTGTGGGAGTAGAAAGTTGGTGGCGGAAATTAAAATATAATTCGAGCTGCAGGGATTTTAGCGCCAAAATGTTGAGCGCGTAAAGATCCTAGCGTCACAAGGGTCACACGCGTTACATGTTTAAATGTAAATATGTAACACGTGGACCAGGCGGCGGGCACTTACTTGCCAGGCGGGGCGCCAGGTAACGGCTAGCCTGAGGCTGTAGCCAATTGTATGCTTAAGTCAAGCTTAAGTACTCTTGATTTTTCTCCAAATTTTCTCGGTGAGCGCGTTACATTTCAAGGGGCAATGAAGTTTGGGCTTCTACTTAACAGCATAGTAAGCTAGATACTAAACGAGCGCGTGTAAAATTTGGCAGGCTTAATGATACTAACTCGGAACACGCGTTTTCCGCCTGTGAATGTAGCTAGATCGTCTCACTGCTAAACAGCCATCCCCACCATTGCCCGCCCTTCCTCCCCAACTTCAACCCAATCCTATCCAACGCCAATCCCATATCATTATGCCTCTTAACTATGCACATGATTTTCATGTTGAAAATCTAAATGCCACAGAGAATAATTATGGGGGGATTTCTGGTAAGCACTTGTTTAACTTACTGTCCCACCAGCCTCGCTAATTCGAACATTGAAAGCACTCAGCGAACTAAGAGATGCCGCCTGTATCGGAGCAGGTTACCGATCGGCTGAACGTATGGATCCTCCAAAGTGCCATCCAGAAACGAGACAGGCTGTTATCAGTAATATCATGAGCTGGGTTAACTCAAAGAATCCAGGCGAGCCTATAATGTGGTTAAATGGACCTGCCGGAGCAGGGAAATCGGCAATTGCTCAAACTGTCGCGGAAAGTTGTCACAAAGAGAAAAAGCTTATCTCAAGCTTCTTTTTTTCCCGGACGTCTACCTCAGGAGGAAGAGATGACGGTTCACGGCTCATTCCGACAATTGCCTACCATCTTACTGTTGCGATACCTGAAGCCAAGGATGAGATAACTGCGGTATTCAATCGCAATCCTGCCATACTTTCATACTCGATGGAGGATCAAATGAAGGAGCTTGTTTTGGGGCCACTCGCAGACGTTATAGCGCGCATCGATGCAACTGGCACCCCAGCACTATCTACGCCACATCAGCTTATGAACGATGGTCCGGATGAGGACAATCAGCCAACCGATGCGACTGGCGTCTCAGCATCTCCTATTCCACACCTCATTATCATTGATGGTTTGGATGAGTGCAATAACCCACTCGCCCAATCAATGATTTTAAATGTAATCGCTGGAGTTCAAGAAGCAGAGCCATCCATTCATTTACGCTTTCTTATTGCAAGCCGCCCGGAGCTAGCAATTCGGAAAACGTTCGAGTCGTTTGGAGACACCTATGGCCGGCTGACCCTCGATGAGTCCTACCATCCAGATAGAGATATTGAAATCTATCTTCGCAGTGAATTTGCCAGACTAAAACGGACACATACCCTGGCGCGAGTTTTATCAGTCGATTCTGGTTGGCCATCTCAGCTAGACGTAGAATCATTGGTTAGAAAGTCGTCTGGACAATTTATTTATGCATCTACTATTGTCAAGTTCATTGACAACGATCGCAAGGACCCCAGAGATAGGCTTTGGACCATTCAAAATGTGTCGCCTGGAAAAAGTTCGGATGGATCACCTTTTGCGTCACTGGATGCATTGTACACTTTAATACTGTCTACGGCTGTAGCTGAAGCAGGGGGTTACAATTCCATTCAGCGTATATTTCAGGCATTGCTCTATTCAGTACTACGTGACCTAAAGTGGATGCCCCCCCACCGTAAGGTTCATATTGATAGAGACAAGGATATCGCAGAATTTTTTGGCATTAGTTGCACCGTAGTGCAGCTATCACTTGTGGACCTTCACTCTATTATTTTCGTCCCAAGCTCGGACTCCCCTTATGCTCATGCCCCAATCCGCTTCTTCCATGCTTCATTCGGCGACTTTCTGAAAGATTCCTCTAGGTCAAATGTTTTTTTTGTTGAAGAGGTTAAGGCTCACATCACTCTTGGGAATCACTGCCTTGATATGATATTGGAACCCAAAACAAAAACTAATGTTAATATATTACGCGGAGGCATATCAGATGTGCTTTTTTATGCACATATCGGTTATTTTATACATATGGAAAGAAGTGGCTTTCATGAAGAGATACTAAGCGAATTCCGAGGCCATGATATGCGATCAGTGATTCCTGAAATATTTTCAGGACTGTTCTCCGACGAGATTGATTCCATACTCGGTATATTTTGCAAAAACAATAGTAACTCCAACAATAAAATACAGAGCGGTGTAAGTACAGTCTAAGCATAAAATTCCCTTTTTATACGGTGCTAATTTCAAACATCTTTTGAGGTAGTGGAAAGACATAGTCCCACTATCTAAAATGCATGGAGATATAATAAATTATATATCTCCTGGAATAGATGAGTTCTTCTTGAAGAAATATACATCGCATGATATGTTCAATAACGTAGTCATGCTATGTGACAAGCCTTATAGTACTCGCGAGAAACTTTATAAATGCTGGTTGGCTTCTTTAATGGAGTCTTCGGCACGAGGACAACACCTTTTTATGAGCGAAAGAAAATGTGAGCATCTGGTCCGTGATATATTTCTAGAGTGGACAATGAAGAAAACCCCGTAAGTGGTGTCTAGCATCATATAGCTCATTCACAATTAACTCTCAACTATTAATTTACCAGATATTCACATGTGATTCAGCAGAATATGGTTGTTTTGAAGTATTCATTAGAGAGAATTAAACCATCCTCAAGTTTTGGAATATTTCTTAACGACGAGTTACCAAACTTAGTAGCCTATCTCAGCGAGCTTGGAAAACATAGTAGCATAGTAGAACTTACGGAACTTGTAACACCGTTTATAAAGGTGAATTTCCCTCTTATTATTACTAAACACCATGTCCTAAACAGAGACTTATAATAGCCCTCCCTCCTATACAAAATCAAATTTTCCATGAAACAGCTTCAGCACCGTGGTCGAAGATTCCTAGAGTCGACCTAGTTTAGTTATCCCTCTCTTCTCTTCGTGGTAAAATAAAAATACACGTTCACATTCGAAAGAATCCATATTCCAGGATCTATTTATCTATGTCTGCAATAAATTCCAATTCGATTCCAATTTCCACAGATCAAATCGAAAATGAAGGAAAGAATACAAGTTATTTTAAGTTTACGTTGAGGCGTAAGTGAACCTATAAACACGAGCGAAGCCAAAAGTAGAGCAAGGGCTGAGGTGGGGGTAGATGTGAATAACAAATATCCGATGTAGTCGTAGTATCGTTCATGGTAGAGAGTGTAGGGAGGTGCGTGGGGGTAAGCGATGGTGGTAGATGAGAAGAGGTGAGAGGCAGCTATCAACAGGGTATGAGGATGATGGTGGTAGATTCCTGCGATGACGAAAGTGGGAAGCGATGAGAGGTGAAGAGAGGTGAAGAGAGGTGAAGAGAGAACGAGGATCGAACGAAACGAAACGACGACGATCTGGCACAGTGGTAAAGAGGTTCAGACAGCTCTCACACCTTCCTTTGCACGACGCCTTCCTCCGTCCTCAACTTAAATCTCCTTCAAAAACCTCGCTAAATCCGTCCCTCCAGTACCCTTCAACCCCTCCTTCTCCTCGTCATTCTCCATCTTCTCACCCGCCGCACACCGCCTCGCAGGGGCAACAATATACAAAATCACAACCTTCATAATGCGCGTCCCTGAGCGCTTAAGACACCCCACGGCGTCATTATACACATCCTTCAGCTCCGCATTCTCTCTTAAGATAAGACCACGCAGTGAGTACGGGGAGGAAGCGAGGTGGATAAGGAAAGCCTGCTGATGTCTCAGCATGTACTTCTGCATTTTCTTGAGGAAGGGTTCTTGCGTGCCTTTCTCCCCTGGTTTACCTGAAGGTGACAACGAAGGCGGGGAGAATGTGTATCCAGCCCTAAGAAGACATCCAAAGCATGGATAAGCAAGCTCTGTCCCGCACTAGGCCCCGAATGCTTTTGAGGAACCTCGATATTCTCGTGGTCTTCTATGGGATCGAAGACCCATCTTCGAGCGTTCGAATCCTCTCCCTTGAACCACGATCTCACGCCATCATAAAACAGCTGCGGATCGCACCCATCCCGCACGCTCATAAGCATCTCAGCTAGCTCGTCGATGACGTGCGAGAGGGAAAGAAGGGAGGCGGTGATGCACCGTACGGCGATAGAGTCTGAGACGAACAGTTCGTCCATCATGCTTCGCATGAGACTCAGGGCTTTGACATTGATGTGTTTGATATGAGTTGAGTTGAGGTAGAAGTGCGATTCGGTGGGGTCCGGGTGAAGGTGGTGAGGGTTGTTATGTTTTGTGATGTCGGGAGTCGTTCCTCGTCTTCTCCCTGGGATGAGGAGGGGAGGAATTTCCAGTTGTACAATACGTCGCCTGAGTAGGTAAGAACTGGGGGAAGTAAGAGGTGGTTCAATACTCAAAGCAGAGGGATAGAGAGAGCAGCGAGAATGTGGATAGGCGAGTTGGAGGAGCAAGCTGGGTGTGGATATAAATATGAAGAAGCCACGCGAGTACGTGGTGTGCCCTTCGTATGAGGGGCTCGGTAGCTTTGAGCGGTTCAGTCGGTAGAATTGGTAACTAAACCAAGCTATTCAACACTTAACAAAGAAAAAGATAAAGAGGAAGAACGAACCTCCCTTACTCTCTTCTCACCATCTCCTCCCCTACAGCCCTATCCCCAAGAACAAGGTTCCCACCCGTCCTATCGTCCAACAACTCTTCCCATAACTCCCCATGTGTTAAGCAGCCGCACAAGGGGCGGTTTCGGGAGCATAAATCCTGTACAGTTTTCAACGTCGAAATCGTACGCGGCGAGGGTGGTGGTAGCGACTATCCCCCGTGGTGGTCCAAAAGTGTCCGGGCGAGGAAGAGAGAGGAAATGATTTGAGAGGAGAATGGGTACATCCATTGGTGCTTGACCCATATCCAGGGCTTTTACGCTGATGAACTCAATTCTTGCGGAGACGAGTTAAAAGTGCGAGTCGATGGGATTGGGGCGAATTTGGTGTTATGTTTCGTGGGGCGGTGGGTAGTTCTTTGTCCTCTCTTGGGACGAGGAGGGGACGATGTATTTATTATCAGCACGGGAGGGAGTAAAGGACGGTATCACACTCTAAGTTAAGGTATAGAGAGAGCGGCAGGAACATGAATGGATGAATTGGAAGAGCCGGGCGGTGGAGGAGCCATGCAAGAACGTAATGTGCCCTTCTGATGAGGGGTTCGCAAGGTTCGCAGGCTTGTCGCTTAATGACACGAACACGTGGATGTCGCCTGTAAATGCAGCTGGACCGTCTCACTACCATCCACATCTTTCCCTTCTATTCTCCCCATATTTCCCTGCCTATTATCACCTGGTCACTACCTTCAACTCGATTCTATACTCGTCGATCCCGCATCGTTATGTCTTTTGCTAACGCAAGTAATTGGAACGTAGGAACCCTACATGCTACAGATATCAATCATGGGGGAACATCTGGTACGCACTGTTCAGTCTAGTCACCCTCCATCTATACTTATACGATCGTTGAAGGAATTATCGAGCTAAAAAATGCAGCCTGTATCGCAGCGGGCCACCGATCGGCTGAACGCTTGGATCCTCCGAAATGCCATCCAGAAACGAGACAGGCAGTAATCAGCAATATCATGAGCTGGGTTAACTCGAAGGATCCAAGGGAGCCGATAATGTGGTTAAACGGACCTGCCGGAGCAGGAAAATCGGCAATTGCACAGACGGTCGCGGAAAGATGCCACAAAGAGAAAAAGCTCATTTCCAGCTTCTTTTTTTCTCGAACTTTTACCTCTGGAGGGAGGGATGATGGTGCAAGACTCATTCCGACAATTTCCTATCATCTTACGATTGCGGTACCGGAAACCAAAAAGGTGATAATGTCTGTATTCGATGACAATTCTGCGATATTGTCATACTCGATGGAGGATCAGATGAAGGATCTAGTTCTGGGACCGCTCGCAGACGTTATAGCGCGCATCAATGCAACTGGCATCCCAGTATCATCTACACCACATCAGCTTATAATCAATGGTTTCGATGAGTACAATCAGCCGGTCGTGGAGCGCACCGATGCGACTGGCGTCTCAGCGTCTCCTATCCCACGCCTAGTTATCATCGATGGTCTGGATGAGTGCAATAACCCACTCATTCAATCCATGATTTTAAATGTAATCGCTGGAGTTCAAGCAGCAGAACCATCCATCCATCTACGCTTTCTTATCGCAAGCCGTCCGGAGCAAGCAATCCGGAAAACGTTTGAATCGCTCGGAGACGCCTATGGCCGGCTAACACTTGATGAGTCCTACGATCCGGATAGAGATATTGAACTCTACCTTCGCAGTGAATTCACCAGAATAAAACGGACACATACCATATCGAGAGATTTATCAGTCAATTCCGGTTGGCCATCTCAGCGAGACATAGAATCATTGGTCAACAAGTCATCTGGACAGTTTATCTATGCATTCACTGTCATCAAGATCATTGACAATGATCGCAAAGACCCTAGAGACAGGCTTCGAACCATTCTAAATGTGGCTCCTAAAAAAAGATCAGATGGATCACCTTTTGCACCACTGGATGCACTGTACACATTCATACTGTCCACAGCTGTAGCTGAAGCAGAAGGTTATGGATCTATTCAACATATATTTCAGGTATTGTTACATGCATTCGGGGGTAATGGAGCTAGGAAATTGGTGTTGGATCGAAGAATCCCCAATATTAACACACTTTAGCTCATTGCGACCTTTTTTGGCATTAACCACATGGAAGTGCAGCTATTGCTAGTAGACCTTCACTCTATTATATTGATCCCAGGCTCTGATTCCTCTTCTGAAACAATTCGTTTCTTTCATGCTTCTTTCGAAGACTTTCTGAAAGATTTTTCCAGGTCAAATGTATTTTTCATTGAAGAGGTTAAGGCACACATCGCCCTTGGGAATCGCTGCCTCGATATAGTATTGGAACAGAAAGCAAAAGCTAACGATGAAAACATGGCAGATGTGCTTTATTATGCACAGATCTGTTATTTCATGCATATGAAAAGAAGCGGCTTTCATGAAGAGATACTAAGCAAACTTCGATTCCATGATATCCAATCTGTGATTCCTAGGATACTTTCCGGACTTTCCGAAGGAGAGATTGATTCCATACTCCATATATTTTGCGAATACCACGGCCTTGTCAATGATATAATATGGTATGATATAAGTGTAGTCTAAGCATAAACTTCCCTTTTTTATACAGTACTAATTTCAAACAATTTTTGAGCTAGTGGAGAGATGCAGTCCCATTTTCTAAAATGCATGGAGATATAATAAATTATATATCTCCAGGAATAGATAAGTTCTTCTTGAAGAAATATCTATCACATGATATGTTCAATAACATGCTCTTCCTATATGGCCAGCGAGACAGACGTAGTAATCACCTTTATCAATGCTGGTTGGGTTTTTTAATGGAGTCTCCGGCACGAGGAAAACATCTTTTCTTGAGCGAAAAAAAATGTAAACGTCTAGTTCGCGAGATATTTCAAGTGTGGATAACGAAGAAAACCCCGTAAGTGGTGCCTAGTATCAGCATAATTTATTCGAAATTAACTTTCAATTATTGGTTTACAAGATGTTTCGTAGTTATTTCGAGAGATATGGCTCTCTTGAAATATTTATTCAAGAAAGTTAAATCATCCTCGAGTTTCGGAATGTATCTTCACAGCGAATTACCAAACTTGGTAGCCTCCCTCAGCGAGTTTGAATTTGATGAATACGACATATCACAGTCTCAAGGCATAGTAACACTTGTGTATCTCGTAACCCCGTTTATAAAGGTGAATTGCCTCTGCAATATTACTTACCACCGTGACGTTCTAAGCAGAGACTTGTAATGCCGATAGGAATATGATCCCCGCTTCAAATTTGGCATAAAAAGGCTCTGGGTGCTCTGTAGGCGAAGATATCTGAAGTCAGTCTAATTTGATTATCCTACGTCTCTTCTCTTCATGGTAAAATACAAATACACGTTCTCATTCGATATTCCGGAATCTATTTATCTCAGATATCTACAATAAACTCCAATTTTCACGGATATAACCGAAAAGACAGGGAAGAATACAAGTTGTTTTGAGTTTAAGTTGACGTATAAGTGAATCCGTATACACGAACGAAGAAAAGAATGGATCAAAAGCGGAGGTGGGGGTGGATACGAATAACAAATATCCCATGTAGTCGTAGTATCGTTCATGGAGCGTCGAGTAGGGATGCTCGTGGGATGGAAGGGGTAGTAGCAGATGAGAAGAGATGAAAGGTGGGTATCGAATGGGTATGGGGGTGATCGTGGTCAAGTCCTGAGGATCATGAAAGTGGGAGTTGACGAAAGGTGAAGAAAGGTGAGGAGAGGTGGATGGTCGAACGAAACGAAACGACGGCGAACTGGCACAGTGATGAAGAGGTTCAAACGACCAGCCGTTGAATGTGGAGTCTGAGTTAAACCGTTTGTGCATCTCTTCCACTGTGCACAACGCCCTCCTCCGTCCTCTCCGTAACCCCCTTCAAAAACCTCACCAAGTCCGTCCCCCCAGTACCCTTCAACCCCTCCTTCTCCCCTCTCCCCCCTTCTCCCCCCCCCCTCACCCGCAGCGCAACGTCTGGCAGGAGCAACAATATACAAAACCACAGCTTCCATATGCGCGTCCCTGAACCGCTTCAGACTTCCCACAGCCTCCTTATACCCATCCTTTAGCTCAGCACTCTCTTATGACAGGATCGCGGAGTGGATACAGGGAGGACGCGAGGTGTGTAGGGAAAGCACAATGATGCCTCGGCATGTACTTCTGTATTCTCTTGAGGAATGGTTCTTGTTTCCCCTTCCCACTTAGTTCACTTGGAGGTGACGAAGAAGGCGACGGGGAATGCGTATCCAGCCCTAAGACATCCAATGCACGGATGAGCGAGCTCTGTCCCGCACCAGGCCCCGAAAGCTCCTTCGGAACCTCGATACTATCATCGTCTTCAATCCCATCGAAGACCCACCGTCGAGCGTTCGAACCTTCGCCTTTTAAACGACGGTTGCACATCATCATAAAACGCCTGTGGATCACGCCCGTCCCGCACGCTCATAAACATCCCAGCGAGCTCGTCGATCACGCGGGAGAGGGAGAGAAGGGACCCTGTGATGCGCCTTACGGCGATAGCGTCCGAGACAAACAATTCGTCCATCGTGCTTTGTATGAGATTGAGGGCTTTGACGCCGATGAGCTTGATACAAGCTGAGACGAGGTAGAAGTGTGATTCGGTGGGGGTGGGGGTGAAGGTTGTGAGGGTTGTTATGTTTTGTGGCGTAGGGAGTTGTTCTTCAGGGACGAGGAAAGGAATTTCTAGTTGTACAATACTTCGTCGGAGTAGGTGAGTACTGGTGACAGTAAGAGGTTGTTTGAGACTCGTAGAAGAGGAATCAAGAGAGCAGCGGGAACGTGGATAGGCGACTTGGGTTTGGATATATATATGAAGAAGCCATGCGAGTACGTGATGTGCCCTTCGTATGAGAGGCTCGGTAGCTTAGAGTGGTTCAGTCGAAAGAACTGGCAATTAAACAGACTAAAATCAATACTTTGCGGAAAAAGAGAAACAGGAAGAACGAACCTCCCTAACTCTCCTCCTTCACTCCTCACCTCTCACCACCTCCTCCCCAACAGCCCTATCCCCAAGAACAAGATTTCCACCCGTCCCGTCGTCCAACAACTCTTCCAACAACTCCCATGTGTTAGGCAGCCGTGCAAGGGGCAGTTGTGCGGCATAAATCCTGTAAGGTTGCCAACGTCGAAATCGTGTGCGGCGAGGGTGGTGGTGTCGACTATCCCCTGCAACGGTCCAAATGTGACGGGGCGGGAAAGAGAAAGTGGTTCGAGAGGAGAATGGATGCGTCCAATGTCCATTGGTGCTTGATCCATATCCCGGACTTTCACGTTGATGAGCTCGATTTTGCGGAGAAGAGTTAAAAGTGCGAGTCAATGGGTATTGGAGGAGCAGGACAGTGGAGGAGTCGTGCGAGGTGTTCGCTCGCTTTGAATAGTTCAGTTGTTAGAATGCGTATCTAAACCAAACCAAGTCAGCATCACCACCACAGAGAAAAAGTCAACAACGAACCCCCCGACTCTTCTCTCCAAGCCTCGCCTCTCAAGATTTCACTACCTCCTTCTCTACGTTAAAAAGTCACAAAGTGCAACAGTCGCTGAGCGTCCTCCGACCCACATATCCTTTGGCACGTTGAGATAACGCATCTTGTGTATATAAATACGATAAGCAGTGATTATAGAGTGTAAGCATAGGTCGGAGCTTAAGCAGGTGCGTATGCGCAAGAATTGCGACTCTAACAGCAAGACAGCAGTGGAAGAGGAAAACTTGGCGTTGGAGCTTGGTTGCAAGGTTAGACTCCGATGAGGTTTTAGACAAACAAGACGATGGCAAATAGCATGTACAACCCCGCCGAGGTTGCAACTTGCTCCTTATGTTGTCCTTTTGTCAACCTTTTGTGTTCTTTGGCTAACCGGAATGAATAACAATAGCGAATAACAGAACCCTAGGCCCGAAGGCCTGACTCCGCCTGCCCAATGCCCCAGTAGTTTGTCCTCTCCCTAACTCCCTTTTTAAAACCTCACCAAGTCCATCCCTCTAGCACCCTTCAACTCCTCTGCTCGTAGGAGCAAAAATATAAAACACAATGGCCTTCAATACGTGGATCTCTATATCACGACTCACGTCAGGCACATGAATGGCAACCCGTCCCGTAACACTCAAGCATTCCGATAACCCACGAGCTCTTCTATAACGTGTACGAGAGAGGAGGAATGCGACGATGCGCCACAAAACAATGGCGTTGGAGAGAAACGACTCGTCGTTCTCCGCCTGCACCACGTACTGCAGTATCGAAGGCTAGCGTTCGCCTAGCCAAGAGCTTGTTTCGTACTGAATTGACATCAACAGTGGGTTTGAATGCCGTACCGTTGTGTGACAATGTAAGTTTGCTGTAAGCATGGCCATACTCACGACACAGCGTCCTTCTTATTTATGCATATTACTTTCCATTTACTCACGTGACAAGCTCTATTTTCTTCTCGCTCGTCTCGCTCTCTTTTTCTACCTTACGTTCTTACACCCGTTGTACCCCCGTTTGCCTCTCGACGAATATACGCTGGTTCTATCAATTGTCCCCAGATTGATCTCTAGCGAGGCTGCAGCTCACAGCAGCCTTCCATTTGCCTGAGTATAGTATCCAACTGCATATATGAAAAACGATGTAAATTTGTCCGTGAATTGTCAGTAGATATGACCATGATACACTGGAAAAAAGCCTAAGGCATTTTATGCAATTAAAACCTAAGCCACAATTTGGAAGGCCGGGCTAATGTCACCAGAGTCTCCGAACACTAGGAAAACAATTAAGATATATATCACATACAAATATAGAATCCTTACGAGTAATATGATAGGTTCCAGGAGTTACTTCGGGAACAGTAAAACTGACACTTCCAGACCTAAGGTCGAAATTGCTAGCGAGAATCTTGTGTGCCTCATTGAGAGCAACAGATGCACCGTTGGAGATGTTCACTGGGGCATTCGATGTTTCCCTTATAATTGAACATCAGCATACGCGCCTTTAAACGAGCGACGCTACATACCAGGTTACACTTTCAACGTCTCCAATAGTCCACACAGTAGTTGCAGTAGGAGTGAGGATCGTGGGGTCGAAGATGTCCAATGCGGACCTGGGGGCCAGTTCGACGGGGCTACCATTGACAACCACAGCGGCGACCGAGAGAACAATGCTGGCAAGAGAGAGCTTAAAGTTCATGATGAAAATGTGCAAATGTAAACGAGAACGTTAAAAGAGAAAGCAAGTGAAGAGAAGGATGGGAACTACAGAGAAAACATACAGGCTTTATATCTTTCAAATTCCAGGAGTTCATTGACCGTTGTGTAGTCCTTTAGCACTGAGCAGAGTGTTGTTTTAGATATTTCTGAATCCTCGACTCCGCTTCTGAGTCAAGGAAATAGTAAAACTCCGGACCCCCGTTAGCGTTGTATCACCAGCATCATCTTCATAATTATCCGAACGCCGTATACCTACGGGATATGATTACCGTATGGAAAACCTATGGAGCATCTCCCCTTGTGTACACGCAATCGCCTGTTGATTTGAATAACATTGCCAGATGTGGTCTTTTTACTAAATTACTGCTTATACCGTCGAAACTTCTGGCAGCTGTACGCAGATAATATATTTCAGCGGTGAGTTTTTCCTACATTTTGGACTCTCTATTTAATTTTGGCTTATATCATATCTAAGCACGGTAACGCTTATTAACCGATGCGAAATCGGACTTTTTCTATGAACACACTGGCGGCCAACAAACTCCTAATATGCAAGGACAGAACAAATATAGGTAAATGAAGACGAGCAACTCTATTCGAGGTTCAATTCGCTTGCAACCAGCCGTTGAACCTCCTATGCCTCCCTCTCCTGCACAACACCTTCCTCCGTCCCCTTCCTAGCCCCCTTCAAAAACTTCGTGAAATTCGTCTCTCAAGTACCCGTCAGCCCCTCCTTCCCGTTTGAAGCGTGCGTCTACGGCAACTGACACAAACGGTGAGGCCACTAAGCCACGTGACGAGACGCGTGCGAGTTCGAGGGGACGTCTGACAGGTGTGCACAACACAACGAAAAGGGGACACGAAAGACCAACAACAACACGCGCTACGCGTGACAACAGGAGGGTAGTAAGGGTAGGAAATAGTATTAGTAGATTCCCACTGTAACTATATAGACTTTTAATATTTTTAATACTGAGCTGTTTCTGGGCAACTGGGCACTTATTCACACTGTATGTAATTGGTGCTGACTGGGGTATATTTGCCTGACTAGGCTACTACAAAAATGGTACTCTAGACGGCTCTCGGAAGTCCTGCTAGATATGCGGGGGCTTGCCTTCCCTCCTACAGAGGGAGGCCTACTTATATAGAAAAGGGAGAGACGGTATCAGGGGGAACATATGGTACTATATTATATATAGCTGCGGCTGGGGTCTATTCGGAGGTCGTGACACACATGTCTGCGTATAGGCGGGGACGGGACGCCGTATCCGACGAGCGGATGCTGAACGGCTGGGTGGCTGTGCCCTGAGCGCGTGGGCGCTACCGCAACGCACCGTACCGGTGTTTGGTGCTGTCGTTATCTAAGGCTGTTGGAAGCTGGTTCGCACACGCTGATTGGCCAGTACTTCGGTCCAACGTCCCGCGGTAGCGACCTAGTTCTCGGTATCGTTTCATCCCCACTAGTGTTGCCGCGACTCCGCTAAAAATCCGTTAACCGATGGAGTCGAGCCGAAATAAGTCGAGTCGAGTCGATATTTCGACTCTTCGGTTCTCACAACTTGACTTTTAATGACTTCGACTCGGGAGTCGACTTAGTCGACTCAAGTCACATCAATTAGTTTCCTAAAACAGTCATCCACATCCACCACCTTCTCTTGCCGTTCTCCATCGTTTTTTGTCGTATTTACGCCAAATAATTATGTATTATGCACTACAGGCCTGTTTTCTCTGCTGTTTATTCAAGCAAGCAATATTTTTGGCATGTGCTGTATGTGTCGATATTTTGTGTTGTGTAACTTGTGAGCGTGTGACCAAACTGTTACTTACGTCAACACGTCAACCTGAAGCTGAAGTGTTAGCGCGTGAGTGTGAGCACCTGTTCTTGAATACATTTTCTGTATATTTTTCAGCAAAATTTCCATCTAGAATATCCCCTTGAATATATCTTGGAGTGTATAGGTATCTTAAGATCAAACTTTGTTGTTTTTGAGGAGTTACTAACTTATTTCTCTTGTTTTTCAAATTGCCTAACAAACTGGGGGTTCGAGTCACTGACTAACCGGAAGTCGAGCCGAGTTAGTCGTTCAGGTACGACTCGACTCACTTAATTCACGATCGACTCTAAAAACCGATTACAAGTCGAGTCAAGTCGAGTGGAGTCGGACCGCGGCAACACTAAATCCTCGCATCGGCTATTGCTCCCGGAAAAGGCTACGTTCGTCAAACTCAGCCTCATCATTTCGTTCGATCCGATCTTTCGGTCTCGTCTGGTGCAGTGTCTCATCGATTTCCAACGTCAGTTCTATTCTAATATTTCTTGGTTGTACAGTGGACTGGCTCACATAGGACATCATTGTTTTAGATGCTCATCCTATGCTACGAGTTCAGCTCCCCCCTGCTGCTGATAAAGGTCATGGAGGGTGTGTAAGATAAGAGCAGTACCTATAAGGAAATTTTGTTATGTGAGTCAAGACAAGGAGTCATCTGTCTCGGGCTCTAAGGTTGTTTCATTGGAGAGAAAGAGAAAAGGTTTGATTGACGGGGAGAGTGGTACTTGGGGAGGGGTGATTACTTGAATTTGTAGCTACAATGTTCTTAAGTACTGTAGAATTTCGGAAAATGTAGGAAATGAGGGCAATGTAGCCTAGAATAAACATAATGAGTAATGTAGGAGACAACAAATGGAAAATGAAAGGAAGGAGTTGTTGAGAAACGAAGAGAGGAAAACTAGCCAACCGAAGCATGAAACGAGGTGATCCACATGTCCTTTTACGTTCGATCTTCAAATCGTCGTTTTGAGAACGTGAGGTGGGAGAGGAAGGCCCCCTATGATGCCCTGGCATGTACTTCCGCATTCTCCCCTGGAAGGGTTCTTGTTTCCATTCTCCCCTCTCAGCCCACGAAGGTCACAAAGACGTAGAGGGAGCCTAAGAATACATTTAGAACGTGCATAAACGAGCTCTGTCCGGCACCATAGCCCGAAAAATCCAATGAAATCTCAATACTCTCACCGCCTTCAATAACATCGAAGACGGACCTACGCTCATACTCTCGTTCAAACCACGGTCCAACATCACTAGGAAAAACCTGTGGATCACACCCGCCTTCATATTCATTAGCTTCACTGCGAGCTCGTCAATGACGTCGTAAAGGGAGAGGAGGGAGGCGGAGATAGCATTGGGGGCGAAGTGTTTGTTTATCATGCTCCTCATGAGGTTGAGGGTGCGCATGCCGATAAGCTCAGTAGGGGCCGAGATGAGGTAAATGTGTGATTTTATGTATAATTTGCTAGAGTTATGTTTGTGAGGCAATTCTTCGTCTTCTCCGTAAGAAGGGAGTAACTTAAGGTTGTACTATAGGTCGCCGGAGTAATTCAACACAAAGAGTGAGGAGTTTCTACTCAAAAGAGAGAGAGGGAGAGCGAGACAGGAAGTGGATGGCCCATTGGTAACTTGGAGGGCACGGCTAGGTACAACTACGTGTGGACGAGTATGTGAAGGAGCTACGCGAGCCATAGCGCGCCTTTCTAAAGAGTCCACCTGCTTTGAGTGTTTCATTAGGTAGAATGAATAACTGTGAAGTGACCGAACCATATCATATCAGGACCACGGGGAAAAAATAAAGAAAGAACCTCCATAACAATTGCTACACTCTACCGCTTAAAACCTCCTCCGCTCTAAAATAACGTCAAGGCATTGAATTAATGAACACCATCCCGCATTAGGCCCCCAAGAGCTCATTTTGATGCTTAATTCATCTTGTCAAAGACTACGTCTCATACCTATATCGCGCTTTGCATTTTCACCGTTTCGCCGCAAGAAGGGGAATACCCAGGAGGAATTTCCGATGGTAGCAAAATTTTAGCACGATGCGAAGTCCAAACATGTTGCGAGTCGGTTACCAGTCTCAGGGACTGTGGAGTCTGGACTGAGATTCAAAACTCTGCCAGTGGAGGTCAATAGACGTGCGAGAGGGAAGGGAGAGAGGCGGTGATGCGCTACATGGTAATAGTTGTCTGAGACGAACAGTTCGTCCATTAAGTCGAGGGCGTGCACGTCCATGACATCGATTAGCACTGAGACGAGGTGGAACTGCACCCGTAAAAGGATTGAGAGATCACCAGGGTGGATGGGAGAAATGGTGGAGCAGGACAGTGGAGGGGCAATGCGATAGCCTGAGGTGCCCTTCTGAAGAGGGGTTCGCTTGCTTTGAGTGGTTCTTTTGGTGGAATGCGTAACTAAACCAAAACCAAATCAGGATTACAGCCACAGGAAAAAGACAAGAACGAGCCACCCTATTTACTTCCTCCAAGTCTCGCCTTTCAAGATCTCACACCTCAAGGCTACATCACCTCCTTCCCTACTTTAAAAAGCCATAAAGGATAACGTTGGTTGAACGTCCTCCGTCATGCAAGTATACCCCAGAATATCCTTAGGCACGCAGAGGAACTGTCTAGTTTATATTGGAAAACATATTGCTGAAAGAGATAGATGAGCTGAGAGAAGAGTAGAACAACTTCTGGGAAGCAACCTGTTGGCAGTTGCATTGTTAGCGTTGCAGCCCGGACCCTCGTTGAGGGGTTAGAGGCTTTAGCCAAACAAGGTGATGCCAAACACCGTGTGTTCCCGGCAAGATTACACCATTCCCATCGCATTCCTTTTCCCTCTTTCCTGTGGGCCATGACCTCCTCCGAAAACATACGGCGAGTTACGGAAGTACCGTCGAGTAGTCACAGTAATCCAAAACACCTGCCGTCCCATCAACTCGTTTACCTTCTCACAAAAAATCTAGCTTCCCGCTCTCTTTCCTAATCTGACGAAGTTATACACCCAAGGTTTCGACCATTTGATAGAGCACGTATTCACGGCATAATCGCATGGGTGTTACACCCCACAAAAGTACAGCATAAAGAATCACATTTATCAAGCCTGATGTGATTGATCATCTCCATTGGCGCTATATAGATAACTGACAGAGCTCACGAGTTATAGAAGACGCAAACATTCGGATACACCCGCAGTGGAGCCCATTTGAACACGTATAACTAAAACTTGTTTATACCCCAGTTTTCACATCTCTAACATCTACTTCATATCCATAGTCATATCAACATTGTCACCGTTAAAAAAACTTCAATATCCTTCCATGCGTTCATGTGCACTACCTGTGAATTCTTCAATAATGAGTGCGAGGAAGGCAGTGTGATGCACTGCCGTACAACGATAGCGTCAGTCCAACAGTCCATCTCAATTCTTACTTACTATAAATCCTGAAACACGATAGATAGCCTCAGAGAGCATATGATACACTGATGCCAAGTAGGAGGCAGCTTTGGAGCAGTGGATTTTAGTGCAGAGATCAAAAAGTACTGATCCTACTCACACTGTAGTGACGGTTAGTCTGCGTGTAAGGCAGATGTACTGATGTTAAGGTTGAGCCCTTTCATATTGATATAAAAGCATGGAATATCAAGGTTCCAGGATCCCAAGGCAGATGGGTTAAATGTTTTATAAGTAACTAATCAAGGTGCATATGACTTCTTAAAGACAGAGAGTTGGTTATGTAATGTATAAAGTAAGTAATTCAGAAAAGAATCAAGAATTCAAATAATATTTATGTATTCTGAATATAGGGATGCTGGGCCTGTATAGGATCTTTTACTAACTTAAATGTTCTACATCTAGCAAAAGATGTATCTAATACTTAATTATGCTTCCAAGTTCTTTGCTAATTGCCACTGCCAATCTACAGATACAGTCAGAGAGTTATTGTGTATTAAAACTATGATGCTGTTATTACCCTTGGCATCATACTGACTATGTGGTTTGCCCCTTGGATATGGTTCCTGGATTTAGAGTAGAGGTGTAAAGTAAGAATTGAGATGGAGGGGCTTCTTGTACCTTAACCACCACCACCAAGGTTATTCCCATGCTACTGGAGGCAGAGGATTGGGAATAATGCTAGGGAATGACAAGAACTCCAATCCAGGAGTCCCTGGAGAATCTCCCAAAATGCCCCAGTGTCAGGGCAATACTTAGACAAGGCCACCTAACAATAAACAGAAGACTTATGGGTGAGAATCAATGACTAGGAGAAG
>JASFCY010000007.1:0-49456 GCA_036940585.1 Cyathus olla
TTCTCCTTGATGCCAAGTAGATAATCATGTATATATACTGGAGTCCTTCAGTAGCAATTCCCCAGTTGCTTACTATGCCTGTTTATATTGATAATATCATTATTGCCTCAACCTCTACCTCTGCTACTGAATCTACAGTCAAGCAGCTATCTCAGAATTTCAAACTTCGAGATTTGGGTGAAACTTCCTTCTTATTAGGTATTAAAATCACCAGAGATCACCAGAATCGCTCTATTTCGCTCTCTCAGCGCCAGTATGTGCTTGATGTACTGGAAAGATATGGTATGAGCAATTGCAAGCCTGTGGCTACTCCTATGAACCCAGGAACTATCTTTTCAAAGTCTATGGGGCCTCAGACAGCTAAAGAGCGGTCTGAGATGGCCTCTGTTCCTTATCTCAGTACTGTGGACTCTCTTCAGTACCTGGCCACCACCACTTGTCCTGATATAGCTTATTCCATGGGCTATTTGGGTCGATTTAACTCTAATCCTGGCATGCAACACTGGGCTGCAGTTAAGCATCTTCTCAGATATCTCAAGAGAACTCTGAATTACAAGCTTACTTATAGTGCTGCATTGGGAGATGAAATTTTCTCGACCTATTGTGATGCTTCTCACGGTGATTGCAAGGATACAGGATGGTCTACAGGTGCTTATGTGACTCTGATTGGTGGAGGAGGCATAGGGTGGGCCAGCAAGTTACAGCCTTTTGTTACTCTGTCAACAACTGAAGCAGAGTATATTGCTGCAGTTGAAGCTGCCAAGGAGATTCTTTGGATGCGGAATATTCTGAAGAAGTTTGGCTACAGCATTCCCTGCCCTAGCCCTCTTAACATTGACAATCAGTCCACTATTTCTGTTACCAAGAATCCTGAACACTATGGGAGGATGAAATAGCTTGACTTAAGATTCTTTTGGCTTAGGGAGGTTGTTGAAGCTGCAGCTATTTGAGTTCACTTTGTTCCTACTAAGGAACAAGTCATAGATATTCTGATAAAACCTCTCACCATTCCAAAGGTGGAGTTTTGCTGAAATGGGATGGGACTTTCCCTTTCTTCTTCTTGATTTTTGTTCTTTTACATGGTCAATTTTTGTCTTTTTTCATTTTTAATTACTTATACTTTTCAGAGACTTGTCAGATTATGGGGTGGTGTTAGAAGTGATCTGGCACTTCTTTTTCTAGTAGTTGATCTAGACTACTCTAGAATGTTCTAGGCTACATAGCCTTTGCATAGCCTTTGCATAGCTTCCATTTATTAAAGATTGATGCTGTTCATCAATCTTTGATTAAATATCTTTTAATCATTATTTCTTGATCATCATTCTCTGATCATCATTCTTTGATCATCTTTTCTCCTTGATGCCAAGTAGATAATCATGTATATATACTGGAGTCCTTTAGTAGCAATTTCCCAGTTGCTTACTTTGGACTTCAGGCCATAACTGTGCTTTCTCTATTCTTGCATCTTGCTCTCTGGATTCTTCATTTGACAGTTAAAATCACCAGAAATCGCATTCTTTGAATGTGGAATATTCTGAAGTAGTTTAGCTATATTATCTCCTGCTCTAGTTCTCTTAACATTGACAATCAGTCTGCTATTTCTATTACCAAGAATTCTGAACATCATGGGAGGATGAAACAGCTAGACTTGAAATTCTTTTGGCTTAGGATGGTTGTTGAAGCTGGGACTATTGGAGTTCAGTTAGTTTTTACTGAGAAACAATTGCAGATATTCTGACTTAACCTCTTACCATTCCAAAGGTGGAGTTTTGTCGAAATGGAATGTGACTTTCTCTTTCTTCTTATTGATTTTTATTCTTTTACATGGTCAATTTTTGTCTTTTTTCATTTTTAATTACTTATATTTTTCAGAGACTTATTAGATTATAGGAGGATATTAGAAGTGATTTGGCACTTCTTTTTCTAGCAGTTGATCTAGACTACTCTAGAATATTTTAGGCTACATAGCCTTTGCATAGCTTTTATTTATTTAAAGATTGATACTGTTTATCAATCTTTAATTAAATATCTTTTAATCATCTTTTCTTGATTATCTTTTCTCCTTGATGCCAAGTATATAATTATGTATATATACTGGAATTCTTTAGTAATAATTTCACAGTTGCTTACTTTGGACTTTAGATATTGTTATTTAAGATATTATATATCTATGGTATTTGCAGGAAATAACTTTATTTGTACTAGCACCCAAGTATTGGGGAATATTATTCTCAGTAATACTCAATATCTCCAATGGTGAGGGGATATAACAATCAAGCTATATATAAATCAAGGTAGTACTCTTTCACTTTCAAAAGCCAGAAACAAATAAATACTTTACCTATGTGAAGTATAAGATAATAAGTAACAGTAGAATGATATAAATAGTAACAGGTAACAATAAATAGCAACAGATAATGATAAATAGTGACAGATAAAAATAAACAATGTACAATAGAACTGTTTCTATTATGTAAGAATGATAACTAATAGAATGGTAACTACTGAATAACTGGGAATAGACATATTGGGGGAAATACAGATACTCTCTTCCTATCAATTTTTTTTCTTATATATCTTTTCCAACCTGCTTACTCATCATATCCCATACTCTGATTCTCCATTATCCTCTATAGAACAATGGGGATTCCTATTTATAGATTTACATTGTTAAACAATGGAATTCCTATTAATAGATTTATATTGTTGAACAATGGATTTTCTATTAATAGATTTACATTGTTGAATAATGGATTTTGAATTTGCATTGTCTAACAATGGATTTCTATAATTAGATCTACATTGTTGAACAATGGGCTTTGAAGTTGCATTCTTGAACAATAAATTCTATTAACAGAACAATAGAGCTTGTATTACATTGCCAAACAATAATTCTGTTTGTAATCATATTGTTTTATTTTTGACTAATGTGGAAAAGAAGTTTGTTATTCTTCTGTTTGTAATTGTATTGTTCTGTTTTTAGGCCAATGTGAAAAAAAAGTCTGTTATTCTTCTGTTTGTAATCATATTGTTCTGTTTGTAGAGCAGTATGTTTACTCAATAACAGTACAGTTCATAAGTAATTATAGGGACTATAAGGGAGTTGAATAATAGTTTCCTGAATTTCATAGATTTTTCTATGAACTTGAGTGATTCTTTTGTCTGAATAATTGAATATCATAAGGATTTGGTAATGATAAAGTCAAATTCTCCTGGTAGCTGTTAAGTATTTGTTTGCATTTGTTTTCTTCACTTTGCTTCTATATATTCCATTTTATATATTATGTCAAATTAAATTTAGCACATGACAGTATGTAGTTAGTCTTGCATCAATCCAGTTGCTTACTTTGGACTTTAGGCTATAACTATACTTTCTCTATCCTTGCATCTTGCTCTCTGGATTTTTCATTTGACAGGAGGTAGCAATTGTATAGGGGGTATAGACAAAGAAGTAGGAATATCAGATTGGAAATCCAAAGAATAAATAAATAAAGAGACTGGAATTGGATTAGAAGATGAAAATATTAAATGAAGAATCCAGAAAGTAAGATGCAAGGGTAGAGGAAGCACAGTTATGGCCTGAAAGTCCAAAGTAAGCAACTAAATTGATGCAAAAGTAACTACATATCTGAAGTTCAAAGTAAGCAACTGGGGAATTGCTACTGAAGAACTCCAGTATATATACATGATTATCTACTTGGCATTAAGGAGAAAAAATAATCAAAAGATATTTAATCAAAAATTGATGAACAGCATCAATCTTTAATAGATGGAAGCTATGCAAAGGCAATGCAAAGGCTATGTAGCCTAGAATATTCAACAGTAGTCTAGATCAACTGCTAGAAAGAGAAGTACCAGATTACTTCTAATAATAAATTCATATTGGATGCTGTATTTGGATTAGTCTGGATTGTTCTAGATTGCATAGCTTCATTGATTGTCTTGGTGATTTCCATTATATTTTTAATATACCATTATATTTTTGATGAACCATTACATTTTTGATGAACCATTACATTTCTGATTATTATTTAGTTACCATCATATAGTTTAGACTCTTTTATCAACTTTGTATTTTGGTAGTTAACAACAAGTTTTCTTCATCCCATTTGTATCTATATCTATATCAGTACTTCTCAACTTTGCTTTTCTGCTCTTTATATCATCTTTTCCCTCTTGTTGTTTTGATAATTCAACAGAACCTGAAAATTCCTAAGACCTAGATTTTGAATAGCCATAACTATTATTTCCACCAAAGACTTGCTTTCTCTGGGATGAGACAATAAAGGCTCCAATAACTGGAGTAAAAGAGAAGATATTCACATTTGTAGAAATAATATACTGGAGAAGTACCTTCAAATCCTCCAAGAGAAGCTTATCTTTTTTGGCAAGAATAACAGTTCTAATGCTATAATAGCAAGGATTCAGATTGATAAGAATAATATTAACAATCTTTGTATTATCTACTTTAACTCCTAGAACAGAGTGTTTTTTGAAAGCTACAACAATAGATTGAATATAGAACTCAATGGGCTTGGATGTATTGTAAGCAATACTGTGGAACTCTAATCTATACTGTATCCTGTAATCAATAATGGATTTTTCAAAGTAGCTCTTAAGCTTGACCCAAGCTTGTCTGCCAAACTCCAAATTATCAATGAGATACTGATAGTCAGAATGAACCTTGGCAAAGATGTAGGCAATATACTATCTATCCAAGGAATTCTATTTTTTAAGAGTATTATTAGAAAAAAAAGAGCCAGAAGTAATTTCATCTATATCTGTACCTATAAAAAATATCTTCATAGACTTGAACCATTAATGCCAATTGTTGGAAGTAAGTAGAGGAATATTGGCAATGATAGAGGCTGTGATAGTTGAAAGATATGGTAAATAATAGGAATAGGGTATGGAAATATCAAAATAAGTAGTTGAAAAGCAGTAGTGGAGTGGTAATATTATGTGGCAATAGTGAGGGGGGTAGGTATCAAAATAACAAGAGAAAGGAGATGATATGAGAGACAGAAAAGCGAAGTTGAGAGACACAAATACAGATACAGACACAAACACAAATATAGATACAGACACAGATACAAACACAGATACAGATATAGATATAAGATGAAATGAAGAAAACTTGTTGTTAACTATTAAAATACAGAATATTTATATACTAAAAGAAAAGTCTAGACTATATAATGGTAACTAAGTAATAATCATAGATGTGATGATAACCAGGTAATAATCAAAGATATGATGGTGCATTAAAGATATAATGGAAATTACCAAAACAACAAAGAAAGCTATACAATCTAAAACAATCCAGATTAATCCAGACACAGCATTCAATAGTAGAATCCATTGTCATATACCAAAAGTAATTTGATATAAAGCATGGAATAGGATACATATAGGTAAAGTAAAGAAATCAAATGTAAACAAATACTCAGCAATTACCAGGAGAATATAGTACTATAATTACTAACTCCACACAATATTCTATTTATTGGGATAAAAGAATCACTCAAGATCATAGAGAAATCTATGGAACTCAGGAAATTATTGCTCAACTTCCTAAAGTCCCTATAATTACTTATAAACTGTATTGTTATTGAGTAAACATGCTGCTCTACAAACAGAACAATATGATTACAAACAGAAGAATAACAGACTCCTTTTCCACATTGGTCTAAAAACAGAACAATACAATTACAAACAGAAGGATAACAAACTTCTTTTCCACATTGGCCAACAAACAAAACAATATAATTACTAACAGAATCATTGTTTGGCAATGTAACACAAGCTATATTGTTCTATTAATAGAATCCATTGTTTAACAATGCAAATCTATAAATAGAAACCCCATTGTTCCATAGAGAACAATGGAGAATCAGAGTGTGGGATATGATTAGTAAGCAAGTTGGAAAAAGGTATATAAGGAGAAATTTTTGGTAGGAAGAGAGTGTCTGTATTTCCCCCAATACATTCACCCCTAGTTACTTAGTAATTACTATCCTGTTAGTTATTGTTATTTCATAATAGAAACAGTTCTATTGTGCATTGCTTATTATTATCTGTTACTGTTTATCATTATCTATTACTATTTACATCAAGTCTACCATTCTTTATTGTCTTATACTTTATATAGATGAAGTATTCATTTGTTTCTGTCTTTTGAAAGTAAAAGACTACTATCTTGATCTATATATAGCTTAATTGCTATATTCCCTTACCATTGGAGATATTGAGTATTACTGAGAATAATATTTCCTAACACTCTGGTGCTAGCACCAATAAAGTCATTTCCTGTGAATACCATAGATATATAATATCTTAAATGACATCATAACCTATCAAAACAACAAGAGGGAAAAAATAATATAGAGAATAGAAAAGTGAAATTGAGGAGTACTGATATAGATACAGATACAAATAGAGTAAAGAGAGCTTGTTGTTAACTACTAAAATACAGAGTATTTATATACTGGAAGGAGAGTCCAAACCATGTAATGGTAACTAAGTAATAATTACAGATATAATGGTAATCAGGTAATAATCAAAGATGTAATGGTTTATCATTGATTGATAAAAATTACCAAGACAACCAACAAAAGCTATGCAATCCAGAACAATCCAGATCAATTCAGACACAGTATCCAACAAATTTATATAAATTTTATATGAAGTTCACATAAATTCATGTGAATTTTAGAGCTCCTATTTTCATCATTTTTGACTGAAACAATACCAGAATATTGTCAAGTAAACATCATATAAAATTCACATAAAATTTACCAAAGAAATCAATTCACATGAATAAGTAATGAATAGATAAATGTGAACAAAATTTTTTTATATGAATTACATGTAACCAAGATAAATTGGAGTGAATTGCACATTTAAAAAAGTAAAACTTATATAAATACATTATGTATACCTATGAAACTTACATTTATTGCATATTGAGTATTCATTACTATAATAAGGTAAAAAACATTAAAATATTGATAGATTATCTTTGAGAATTGAATAGACAACCTGATAAATTTGGATAATATAACTCCCATGATATAGTACTCATATTACTAAGCCACTAATACTTTATAAAACATAAAACTCTTAATTAATACAACAAGCTAGAGAGTATACTGCCAGATAATATATCCATGCTAGCTTGCCTTTTCCATATCTACATTTTTACTTACATTAATATTGGTTGTCATTCTATATCACCATCACAATAAACCACTACTACCATTATTGCTAATACCATTGCTATTGCCAATACCAATGCCAATATTGATCTATTCTTATAGAAGAAGGCTAGAAGACTACTAAGATATTTTTTTTCTTGTATTTCCTTCTGCTTTCTCATTAAACTCCTTTTATTTTGTCTAGATTTTATACTTTGCATATACTAATGATGGCATATTGTTCTTGCCTATACTCTTCATATATACTATCTTTAGAAAAACTTCCTTGCATATGCTATCTATAGGATAATAATTCTTACAGAGGATAATTTTCTCATCTATGCTCCTCTCACAATAATACTCCCTATATACACTATCTGCAGAACAATATCCTCTGGATATACTACTCATATGACAATATCCCCTATGTATATTACTGATAGATTGACTTCTCTTATTTATAATTCTTACAATAATATTCCCCATATATACTATCCTTAGGATAACTTTCTCACCTATACTACTCTCACAATGATATTCCCTATATATACTACCAATCAGATAACTGCCCCTGCATATACTATTCTCAGAATAATTTCTCCATATATACTATCCATAGGATAATAGCTTCTGCAATACTTTCCATGTATACTACCCACAGGATAACTGTCTTTACATATACTAACCATATATACTACTTATATGATGATAGTTTCTACCTACATTACCCACAGGACAATAGCCCCTACCTATACTATTCTTAGGATAATTTCCCTGCATATACTATTCATAGGATGCTAGCTTTCACAATACTCCCCATATATACTACTGATAGAATAACTATTCCTATGTACACTATTTACAGAATAATAGTCCCTATCTACACTACTCTCAGGATAATTTCCCTATATATGCTATCCATAGAATAATAGCTCCTGCAATATCCCCTGTATATACTATTTTTACAATGATACTCTTCATATATACTATTCACAGGATAATTCTCCTGCCTATGCTACCCATATGACAATATTTCCTATGTATACTATCCACAGAATAACTGTCCCTGCCTATGCTATCCTCACAATAATATCTTCCATATATGCTATCTATAGGATAACTTCTCTGTATATACTATTTATAGAATAGTGTAGTTAATTTAGATTGTATTCTTAGATTTACTGATAATCAAGATAAAATCAGACCTAATTCACTATAAAAGATAGATATAGAAGGAATAGTTTATCTAATTATATTAGATGGACTACCTACCTATAATCCTACTTTGTTAAATGTGAAAAAGTTTCCTTAAGCTTTTTAGATTGAGATTACACTATATCTTCAATCTGTATTAAAGTCTATTGCAGGAAGAATGTCTTCTATTCTTTGTAAGTCAATCTATATGTAATTTAGATGATTTACTAATTTGTATAATTATACTTAGATAAAAATTGTCATATTATAATGTATAATACCAGCTATAATATATGGAATATTATGAGTAGGTATAAGAATATTGGCAAGAAAGAAAAAATCTAATGGGATTTAAATAATCAAGATACTATTGTTTATCTATTAGCTATAATTCATTTTATTTCTCACTTTATATTTTCTAATCACTATTATAGATTGATCCTATTTTCCCCATTGTGGAATCTGGCTCAGATCTGGCTCAAAGATCTGACAGTGCTTCTAGAGTAGTTGTTTCTTCTGAGAGTATCATTGTCTTTAAAATGGATACTGTTTTACCAGCTAACTTAACTGAGAAAGCATAGTTTTAGTTTATGAAATGGACAAGTTACTTCTTGGATATGGGGAAAAATGGTCTATTCAGATAAATTGGAGAATTTATCAAGAAATCCAAATAATCCATTAGATAATTAAGAGTAATTTCAGGCTATAACCATCTAGAATTTATAAGCCTCTCTATATAGAACTTTTCAAAATCTTTGGAGCCAAGACTATTACTTGGCATAACTGAAAGAAGATTCTCAAGCATATTCCCAAGTATCCAGAGATAGTAGAGTGGCTTAATAGTAAGAGGCCAATAGATACTAAAAATCTCCATGAATTATGAAATCTGAAGAAGACATTTGGATTTACCAGAATTGATTTGGAGAATTGGATTAAGAAAAAGAATAAAACTTCTCAGGTTAAGAAGACTGAGTCTTCTAAGGAGACTGAATTTGCTAAAAAGAAGACCAGGGGTAAGAAGGGAAGTGGTCTGAAGTAAGTAAATTGAATAATTATATTTTTGTTTTTGACTTCATAAAATTTGTAACTTGTACTTGTAGTTTTTTTGAAATCTATTTCTGGTTGATTATGCCTTTTATGTCCATACTGGCAAAATATCCATATCTGTTGGTACTTTTTTACTTGCCAGTAGTAAATACTATTGGAAATAAACAAGAATTTCCAATGATTAAGTTTAGTCAGTTCAACTACTTTATTGAACAAAATTTTGGCTCTAAAATTAGTTTATTAACAGTTTTAATACTATTATTTACCTTGACTAAAAATGTTGAACTTCTTAATTTGCATGCAAAATAGCAATATCATGAAGAAAATGATAAAAGGAAAACTACTATTATAGCTTGGATAAATGCATTAATAATTGGTGTTAAAACCATCCTAGAAAATAAAACAAAATACTTGTTTAATGGAAATAATATATTAATATATTATAGTAATAGTGAAATTACTATACAACTATTAATTAAGTTGAATGCATTTTCAAAATTACTTGACTTACATCCATATAGTGATAATAATTACTTTACTGATAAACTTGATTCAGTATCAGAAATAAAGATTACTCCAGTTTGAATAATATATTCTTCATTTATGTGGTATAATAAATAATCTTGCAATAGATATGCATTGATACAAAATACAAAATATCATGATATTCCTAAGATTATACTAATAGAGAGTATGTATATATATTATGATGCATATATTTTAACAGATTATTGTTTAGTTTGTAAATTACTATACTATATAGATTATAAACAGATTTTATTTTCTATATTAAGAATATTTAAACAATGCACAATATATAAAAGTAGAAACTCATCTATGAATGAATTATATATTTTCCAAAGCAATTATAAATGGAATATATAGTTTTCATACAACCACTTTAGTATATACTGAGTTTTGGACTAATAGCTATGGAAACAACAAAGAGATTAGTCATAGACAAATTTGGCATACTTTTATTGAAGAGTCTATTTGCACAATATCTACTATCTCTAATAATACTTTTATAATTG
The DNA here is from genome assembly GCA_036940585.1 of Cyathus olla. Taxonomy (NCBI): domain Eukaryota; kingdom Fungi; phylum Basidiomycota; class Agaricomycetes; order Agaricales; family Nidulariaceae; genus Cyathus; species Cyathus olla. Next base: position 10,472 of record JASFCY010000007.1, read on the forward strand.
AGAAGGTCTTGTAATAAATAATATTATAAAGAGAGTATTTAAGTTTCTTGGGATAGATAGTATTATTCAGTTAGTCTTAAATCATAGTTGCTCTAAATATACTTATAAATATAAGACAAGACCAGATGATTTGGAAAACCCCAATATTGATAATATACTTGATAATGTTACTCCAGTCAAAATGATTGTTTTAGATGGTATTGTAATGGGTCCAATTATAGGTTAATTCCCTTTTCTATAATAACTCTTTGTTTAAATTATTTTTGGCATTATGCTATGGAAAACTGTATATCTGAAGTTAAAAACCATAGAGATAATGTATTTTATTGAGAATATAACAGAGTATATAGTGCAAAATGTTGGGTTATTAATTGTACTACCCATAAAGTATTAGATATAGAAGCTTTTAAAGTACATAAAAATCTATGAAACCAGCACAAACTTAATTATAGCTCTTCTGGCTTATCTAGACTTAGAAAAGTATTGCATCATAGAAATAAGAATTTAGCATGGCTTCCAAGACTAAACAGAAATCAGCAACCACATGATACAATTCAAACATAATAATGAAACTTTTGTTTACTATAAAATCTACTTTTCACCTTTATATTTTTATTGTATTGAAACTATTTGTACTCCATATGGTATTTATTATTATTGCATGAACTAAATTTGATAAATCAGAATCACCAACAAATATTATGGATTTTTTAAATAAACTATATATCCCATGACTGACTCAAGGCTAGCTTATATATGTATTAACAAAGTCCATCTTATTCTTTATACTGTTGTAAGAAATAATGCATATAAGAATTGGCTACAAACAAGTAGATTTGTTGTTAACAGCTATTATTATACAAATTATAAAGCTAATAATAAATTATGCAGAATATTCTGCAATCCAGCTCCTAGTAATGATTCTGCTCCCAACTTGATAATTGTTGAGTATGATAGATTTGGCCATCTATATATACAAAGAGCTTCCAATATACAAGTAAGTATTAATTTAAAATATGTATCTACTACTTACTAATATTATACTAGGTATGTGAACAACTTAATGTATGACTTGGTGGATTTGAATTTATTCTTAAAAGAATAACAGTTGTAAATTTTAACTGGTTTATACATACTCTTTTATTTTATCATATAAGATACATATTAGATAAACAGGCAAGGAGATTAATCAGCTTGAGTGGTAATTTTTCTAAGGATGAATATGCAGAAGAAACATAACAATACATTGTAACTAGGTAGATAGTATCTAATATTTATGTAAAGTATATTAAATATTTCAATTGATACAGTATTTACTTTGATTTTATATAAATTTCATAAGAAATTTATGTGAAAGATACTTAGAATATATATTTTTCAAAGCCTTATTATAAGTCAAATATTCTATTTATAATCATGTGAATTTTATATCATATTTTATGATAAATCTTTACCTATTCTTTACCTATTTTTCACTTATTATTCATCAATATTGGAAGAAAGTTGGTGATTTTCACAAATGATGATAAAGATGGATTTTATAAGAATTTTATGTTTCATATGAACATTATGTGAATTTACTATGAAAAAATGGGGGTATGATAAGTACTGACTGGGTGAGATATGATAGTCCACTGCAATGGACATACAAAGAGACTGAGTATAGCACAGCAATCCACTGCAATGAGTATATGAGAAGATATAGGTATATAGATTGGGTGTTACTTCTTTTATATGAGAAGCAACTGCAAGGATTAATCTGCAATTTTTTCTTACATAAAAATATAACAATGAAAAAAGTAAAAAAGTAAAAAAAAAACAAAGAAAAAACAAAGAAAATGCATATAAAGCATGTATGCATATTCTGATAAAGGATATTAATATATATAAAGATAATACCATTATATATATTGCCTACAGAGAGAAGTCCTATATATAATAAACTATAAGTGAGTAAAAAAAAAGAAAAAGAAGAAAGATTAGTACTCACATTATAACACATTACTCTTCACTCACCCTCCTTGTCCCAGTTCTACAAATTTAAGGGTAATACCAGTATGCACAGCTGCTGTGACATTGATAAGAAATATGGAAATGAGAGGAATTAACTTACTACTTTAGAAATAGTGAGTGCTGAAGATGGAGTAATGATATAGCAATAAAAAATTGAGAAGTATGGAAGAAATACTAAGTAATGGTAATGAAAAGCAATGAGTAGTGGTAACAAAGTATGGCAGAAATGCTGAGAGGGTGGTAAATTACATAACAGGATGATATGGTATGTAAATAAGATCCATGCATGATGGTGATAAAAGGGAAGTATGAGGTAGCTATATTAAGTAAGTAGATAAATAATAATTAAGCCTCTATAGTACAGTTGATTGATTGCTTTGATAATTGATACTAATCTGCCAGATTCTTGGTTCAATTCCCAGTTGGGGATATTTCCAAATACAAGTGGTAGTTTAATTTTTTATTATATTATTAATTAAAGTAAACAATTATAATACTGCAGATATTCTGAGTAGTCCATGCAAAATATATATAGATTATGTACTATTTCATGCTATGGAATCTGTATATTCCTCATGGAATTTTCAAGTCTGCACAATTCTGGACAGATCTATACAGATCTGTATGGAATTTCAACCTAAATTATAGTAGGTTTTCTGCCAAATTCTAATTGAGATATTTTATACAAATTCTATACAGATTCTACAAATTACATATGGATTGTTACAGATTTCTCATATTCTGTACAGAATCTATATGGATCCATATGGAATACCTAGGGGAGTATAAAGTCCTTATCCAGCATAACCTTTCTAATATAGTTTTTTTCATTATATCACCTTATAAGACTAGAAGATACTAATACTAATACTGGTATCTTTGCTAAGACAAACTCAAAGACTTGCAAGAAAGCTATCCCTTCTACTGATACAGCAATCCAATCCCCAAACAAAAAAGGAAGAAGTGAGTATGTAGAGAATAAGAAGGCTAGTGCCTTATATAAACAGAAGAATAAAGATTAAAAAAGATGAGTAAACTGTTCTAACTTCTTAATCTTTTATTTTAATCTTTGCTGTGTAGAAAATCAGCTAGGCAATATATACAAGATGCAAATGTCTTTATTCCAAATAAATTAACCAGGTATATATTTCTAATATTCTTAATTTTAATTTTAATTTTATATAATAACTTATGTAATTTTTGTATAATATAGGACTAAGTATATACTTGTGGAGAAAGGTAAGATACTACTGTTATATTTTCCAAGCAAGTTCATAAATCAGACAATAGTCTACTTATAGCTGTTAAGGTTGCTGTGATCAGTGGCCATATTCATTACTCAGCTTCCATTACTGAAGTTAAAGAAAATTCAGAAAATTCTAAGAAAAATAGTAAGAGCTCTGAGGAAGAGAGTCCTGATACTGAAAACTTTGATACTGAAGATTCTGGCTCTGGTACTGAGTATTTTAATGCTGAGATTTCTAATATTAGAAAACTAATTCCTGAAATTAAGGAGATAGATACTATACTTGAGTATATGACTTAAAAATCTGGTTTAAAATTGAGCTCTGATAAGCTTCTTTTCAGAACTAAGAAACTTGAATTTGGAATTAAGTCTGGGACTCAGGAATCTAATCTGGAAAACTAAGCTGAATCTGATATTGAGACTAGAGCCAAAGAACTTAATATAGAAGCTAATTTTGAGAATATTATTATTAGTGAAATCTCCATATCTGAGATTCCTACTATTGGAAATACAGACTCTAGAAACATATATATTGATACTGAAATAGCCAAAACCTCTTCTACTACTGGTAATATTGCAATGATATCTCCATCACAAAATACAGACTTCAATTTACAAGAATCTTTATGTATTACAGATGAATTTATATACCATTGTATACATGGAAATACTTATAATGCTGCAAACTTCAATGAAATTCAATAGAATCCATTTATTGGACAAATTAAGGGAATAGTTTATCTCTATATTTCAAATTTCAATTTAGCAACTTTAAATGCAGATTAAATATCTCCAATGACTATAGTAAAGACTATACTTGAATATTCAATGCAGTCCATTCTGGATATCTTGGCTAAAAGATATAATTCTCTGACAGAATTCAACTAGCAGTTCTATATCATTGACAATAAAGATGAAATCTGGCATTTTTTGGGGAAATTTGAAACTGCTCTTGAAACTAATGAGAAATTCAGTTGAATTGTTAAAAATAACAAATATATCTTACATATCTTATATATATATTTCATTTTTATTTTGCTGTATTTTTCCATACTAACTTGTATGTATTTAGTCTTCTTTCAATGTTGCTTATTTTCATTCTTTTATCTCTAATACAAGTCACTCCCATTCTGCATCTCTATCTACTTATAAACATTCAGAGTCAGTTACTTACTTAGTTGCACCAACTCAGAGTGGTTTCTCTGAAGTAATTCAAGGGCTTATTATCTTGATATTGCATCTAAAGATCTTAATTGTACTTATAAAGAGAGAATTAGTGAATATTACCAAAAGTATATTTTCACTAATAAGTATCTTTAGAAATACAAGTCCATGGTAAAGAATAAAATCTGGACTGCTTCTATCCCAAAGAAATCTAAACTTGTTAAGTTGTTTGTTTCTTATTCATTCTATTACTCTCATCACTCAAAATTCTTTCCTAAATTAAAAGAATATCCTGTATTACTGAAATAGATGAAGAATGAAGATAATGGTTCATTCAATCTTGAAGCATCAGGACTTAGCAAAACTGTGAAATATACTTTTTTAGACTTTGAAAACTTTATCAAATTGGGAGAAACTCTTGATTCTAAGCAGATGGTTAAAGGAAAAAAGAAGGAAGATAATGAGGCAAAGTTAGAAACAGGAAGTTTTAGTGAGGAAAAAAGTGAAGAGAAAAGTGGGAATAAAATAAAAATCAAAAAGGAAAAGAAAAAGAAAAAGGAAAAAAAATAAGGATAAGGAAAAGAGAAAAGCCAAAGAAAAAGAAAATAATGAAGACAAGGAAAAGGCAAATGAGAAACTTGAGAAAGACAAGGAGAAAGATAAGGAGAAGGATAAAGGAAAGGATAAGAATAAGGATAAGGGAAAGGGAAAAGAGGTAAAGAAGCCAATTAAGAAGAAAATTAAGAAGTAACTTTTGACTATAGTATAACTCTCTTTTATATCTGAAATATAGTATACAAATATTCTTTTAGCTTGTTAGTTATATTTTTTTGACTATTTGTTTTCAAGAATTGAAAGAATTGCACATTATACTTAGCTATTGTATACTTTGGATTTATTTGTGTAAATCTTCAATAGCTATTAAAATATTGTCTTTTTTATCTTTACTACCTGGAATCTGAGCAATGAAAACAGAACACTGTTCTGATGTATCTTTCAAGGTATTCAACAAATTCATTATGAATAATTATAGTTCAGATATTTCACTATCAACAGTTCTAGCACTACTGTTCACTATCACTCATAATCCTGATTTGTTAAGTCTTCATGCAAGACAATAAAATCCTAGATATCCTCAAGAACACAAAGTTAAATTAATTGCTTGAATGTTAATATTTGTAACTGCTAGATATTTTTCTTGGATTTATCCCAGTCTTTGATCAAGCAATTCCTAGTCTTATCTTGGGTTAAAAATGAGGCAAAATAGTGTGATTAGTGGGCAAAGTATAGTAGTATAACTGAGAGAGTAAGCAAGCAAAGTCAATAGACAGAGTATTCTGAGATTACTGAAATAATGGAGCTTTGGATATCAAGTACAATAAGTAACAATACAATACTTACTGATAATATACTTTGAAAGAAGTAAAAAAAAATTGCAGATTTACATGGGATTTCTGTAGATGAGTAGCTCTTATTGAGTAATGAATGGTTAGGCAGATTTAAGATATAAATGGGATTAAAATTATTCAAGTTATTAAAACAACAAGAGGAGGAGGATGATACAAGGAGTAGAAAAGCAAAGTTGAGAGACATAGATACAGATATAGACACAAATGGAGTAAAGAGAACTTGTTGTTAACTACCAAAATACAGAGTATTTATATACTGGGAGAAAAGTTTAAACTATATGATAGTAATTAAGTAATGATTACAGATATAATGGTAATCCGATGATAATCAAAGATATAATAGTTTATCATTAATTGATGGAAATCACCGAGACAACCAACAATAGCTATGCAATCCTGAATAATCCAGATATAGCAACCAATATAAGTATTATAAAGAAGCATTACCAGCATCACCTGAGTATGTTAAAAAGGAATGCAGACAAATCCAGAAGCTAATATCTAAGTCTGGATATAAGCTTTGTAACATCTTTAATATGGATGAAACTGGTTTTTTTTATAGATACATACAGTTCTTACTACTTCACTGCTTCCATATCTAAGTGGCAAACTGATGATCTTTATATATAAAATGATACCCAACTAAGATTTATGTAATAAACAATATTCCAGAGTTAAGGAAAAGAAAATTTGGCTCACCTATATATTAACTACCAATACTGATGGATTAGAGAAGCTTCTACCTTTTGTAATTGATAAAGCATAGAGGCCACATGTATTTAACAAAAGACTGGAGTATAGCTTGTATTTTACTATTGAAACAATGCAAAGACCTGAATAATAATTCAGTTGTATCAAGAGTGAATTAAAAAATGGGATAAACAACTCATGTCACAATAGCAGAAAATATTGCTTTTTTAGAATAATTTTTTGGGCCAATCACCCCAGATAGTCTATAAAACATATGTATTGAAACTTCAAGCCCAATCTTGCTACCCATATCCAGTCTAATGATTAAGGAATTATCCAGTATTTTAAGGCCCACTACAGAGCAGTATTCATCCAACATGACATTGATCAATATAATCAAGAAAAGTTTCCTGCAGTGATATATAATATCAACCAGCTATAAGCTATATGGCTTGCTAATAAAGTATAAAAGAAAGTGGACATAACTACAATTTAGAACTGCTGGAAGAAAGCTGGAATATTACCTTCAGCAGAAAACTCAAACCTGGTTTATCAATTTTCTATTCCCATTTCCAGCCTTATATATGACTTCAACATACTTGAAAATCCTGCTCTACATGCCAAGACACAAGTTAGAAATATTCTTGATCTTTTAGTAAAAAGAAATATCTTGCAGAGAAGTAATATTATAAGTATTGACTTAATGCTTAATCTGGTTGACAAGTCAAGCATAATGGATAAAACAACAGATGAAGAAATATATCCAGCAGTAATTGATATATTTAATGTATGCAAGAATGCAGCTGATGGGAGTAATAATGTTGATGATATTATTCCTATTATTAAAGCTCCAAGTATTACCAATATTTTGCAAGCAATCTTCATACTAAGTGAATTCATTGATATTACTGACAATTCTCTTACACTGATGTTGGAGGCTGTTCTTGGACCACCAAGTTATCAGCTATATCTTGACCAGTTTAAATCCTTAAAAGAAACCACTATTACTAATTATTTTCCTTATAGTTAATGACTATATAGCTTTATATTTTGATTCTTGACTATTTGCCTACCATAGTATGTCTCAGTTATGCAAAAAATATTATTAATTTTTATTATAAGGAAAATTTCTATATTTAGTAATTCCTACCTTAGCCATGGCTCCTCATATGCCATAGAATGGACTATCTCCCAAGGAGTATGGTATAGGAGGAATTCAGCTATAATAGCTTTGGATTTAACAATAAATCAAATACTGTTAAACTCTTATACAGGTATATTTGGCAAGCATTTATTCAAGAGTCTATCAAAACAATAGCTATTGAACAAAACTTAGATTTAGAGGTTGAAAATGGACTTTTCATTAATAATCTTATATGTATAGCATTTTCTATACTTGGTAATAATGTAATTATTAAAGCAGCCAATGAATACTCTTGTTTAGAATGTATACAACTATATAGAAGTAATACTGGTGAGAATTCTGAAGTTGATTCTGCTGGTATAGTGGGAGTTGATGAAAATCAACAAATCCACACTCTTACTCAACCAGAGGGCAGTCAATATAATTCTATTTTCATACAGTTCCAATCAAGTCTGCATATTAATATTTATAAAAGCAATGATAATGAATATGTACCTGTAAATATAATTATACTTGATGGGATTGTAATGGGTCATACATATTGTACATGAGAAGATTATGCAAAAGAGTTACAAAATGCTCATGGTAGAGTATTTTGCAAAGATTATAAGTAAATTTTTATTGCTCACTATTATATAAAAGACTGTTTTGGTATAAAAAAGCAAGGTACTCTGGTATGTGAGATATATCAATCAGAGTGGAACAAACATCAAGCTACATATAATTCCTCTTATCTTTCTGGAGTTAAAAGAATGCTATACTATTCTGAAAAAAGAAATGAATGGAATTCAGTCAGACATAGAAATAATCAACCATATAATAAGCCAGAAGATATATCTAATAAACAAAACAAAAATTATTTTTCTTCAGATCATATTTACTATATTGAAACAATGTATGCACTATGTGAAGTTGTTCTTGCATGGGCTAAATTTGAAAAGGCAGAATTACCATCTAATATTATAAAAATTTTAGAAGATATCTTTCCTGCTAAAGATTCTAGGTCTAACTATATTTGTATTGGTAAGATATGCTTAGTCTTGCATCATCTTTTGGCAGAAGCACAAAGGCCAAAATGGAATGAGTAGAAGAAAACTTCAAGATTTATTGTGAATAGTTACCATTATACAAATCATAGAGTTAAAGACTATTTATGTAGAATATATTGCAATTCTGCACCACTAAATGGATCTGCTTCAAATCTTGTAGTAGCAGATATTGACAAGAATGGAAATCCATGTTTGAAAGGGGTATTTAATACTCAGGTAAGCTATTGACAACTCCAGAACCAATATAATAGTAATGCTTTTATAATAGGTATGTGAACAACTTAATACTTAGCTTGGTGGATTTGAATCCATTCTCAAAAGAATGATACCAAGTAACTTTAATTGGTTCTTGCATACTATATTATTTTGTCATAGCAAATATGTAATTCAAAGACAAATAAGAAAGAAAAAATAATAGCAGAGAAAAGCAGATATGGATGAAGAGAATAAAAGTAATGATAAGTTACCAGGTCAGAATATCTCTCTCTAATAGTATATAAGTAGATAGAGTATAGTTTAAATTGTAATGCTGAAACTGAAACTATTTTAAAACAAGTAATAAATGTGTTTTCTATATAAAATCTATACAGAATTTTTTGGCTCTGTGCAGATTATACTTGCAATTTTGGAATCTATACAGAGTATCTGGAGAAGTATAAATTTCTGACAGAGTGGCAGGAGGAATATAAGCAACTGTGTATACAAGAAAAATATACCAAGAATTTTCCAAAGAAGCCTAAGCTTTCACTCAAGCCAAAACTAATCCATATTCCCAGTAATGCATTAAATAAAGGCAATAAGAATGAGGATATTAAGGACTGATGGTATTTGATACCAACTGATAAGAGTATACAAATAGAAGTAATATCCTTAAGATCACACTGTTTCAAGTTGTACTTTTGATCAAAAAATAGTCTTCTCAGTAATTCAAATTTATAGCTATATTACCATATATAATTATTTCTTAAAACTTCATATATACACTATTAATAGGTTTCATAATATGTAGATATTTTTTTTTTTTTGTATAAAATACAACTTAATTGTCAATAGAAATATAACTTTTAATTTGGTATTTCAAGGAATAATAAAACACTGTATTAACTACTGGTTTTATAGGTTGGATATTTAAATATAGTAATTCTGGATTAGAAATTTCTTTGATGATTACTTTTTTCTTATTTTTTGATTTTTCAACTTTTTTATGAATTTTCAGAGTTTCATTCTCTGTACTAGAATATTCAGAATTAGAATCAGGTATATTTTTAATGTTCTCTGGAATCTTAGTCTCAGAATTAATTCATTTCTTCTGATTGAAAGATTTATCCTTTTTCAGATAATCTAGAAATCTGATTGTGGGTTTTTTTTATACTGGAATCTTGTTTGTGCTATAAATACCATCTCATTGTATAAATCCTTAACTTCTTAATTTATTTTTCCCAATTTATTGTATAAGATCTTTACTTCTACAGTTTCTTCTGAGTATTTATTTATCAAAACAACAAGAGAGAAATAATAATATGGGGAACAGAATATCAAAGTTGAGGAATATTAATACTGATATAGATACAAGATGGGGTAAAGAGAACTTATTGTTATCTATCAAAACATAGAGTATTTATATACTAAAAGGTGAGTCTAGACTATATAATGGTAACTAGATGATGATCAAAGATATGATGGTTCATCATTGATTGATGGAAATCACCAAGACAACCAACAAAAGCTATATAACCCAGAATAATCCAGATAGAACAATCAATATTATTGTTAACAGAAAAAACTGACAGAGATAAAATAATGAGTATTGCAGTATTAACAATAGATTCTTTATTAGAATTCTCCAATAAAGTTTTCTTTAAGAGATTAACTTCTATAGTTAATTTTTCTAAATCCTTATCTTTCTGTTCAAGTTATATGTTCCTATTATCTTTTAAAATATTTGCATACAGTGAAATAGAACTGTTCTGGCTTGTATACTGGTAAAATAATGTCTTTGGAACTTAGAAGATATACTACTAGCCATATTGAATATGGTCTGACTTTTAGTATAGTATTTTTCTACTTTATTCTTTATCAACTCCTCATTCCTAGATATAAATATGCCATTGTCTAAGAACAATTGTTTTTCATTATGAACCATTAGTCTTTCAGCCAATATATCTTTTTCTTTATATGAATATTATAACTAGAAATAACTAGTATTTTTGCAATAAAAGCAAGTATCAGTTTTTACTTTGTTAAATACAGGAACTCTATAGTTATTACTCTGGTTTTTAGAGTTTTCAGTATTGTTCATAACTTCTTATCATTTTTTTGGCATTTCTTCATGAGTTTTTCATTGTTATAACTTCTTGCATAATAGAACTAACTTCCTTTTTTAGTCCTTTCTTAAATAGGGATTTTCAGTACTAGTAGAAGATGGTAATAAGTTGGTTAAATTAGTCTATTTCCTTAAAGGTTTATCTATAGCTATTGCCTTTACCATTTCCACTTCATCTTCAATACTATAAGAATCTTCATTCCTTCTAATCTTGGTGGATATTGCATTATTAGCTATAGTACTGGATTTTGATTTTTTTGAAACAAATAGATAAAGATCAAGGTTTTTTCTAAAATTATAAGTAACAGATAACTTGTAATGATTGAAGGCACATACTAATTTATAATAGGAATAGGTAAGTAAAGAAGGATATATAAACTATCTAGAATATACAAGCTTATAACTAAGAAGTAATCTATATACTTATTACTACTTATATACTGTCATACATGTATCTACTATGAGTTTGTAATTCATGCTATATCTGTATACATTACTGCACATACTGTGTACACAGTTAAACAATTGATATAAGACTATACCTATAGTTTGCTGAGTAAATGCATAGTTGCCTTGAGGTATCTGCATGTATTGTCATATAATAAGTCATATAGTAGATTATGTATTAAAAGTGAGTAGTTCCTAATATTACCCTCCCTTTGTTACATCTATGTCTGCCATTATTCTATCTTATCTTCTCATATCTCCTGTACCATTGTATCATCTTCTATATTCTCTATCTTCTTCTCTGATTAACATTTCAACTTGTAATATTTTATTTTACTTTCCTCCACTTAATCTCTGTTATTCTTCATTACTATTTGTCTCTTGTTTACTTATCTTTTTAATGTAGTCATTCTATTTGACAACATGGACTATTTGTCACAATCATATCAGTCTCATATAATCTTCTCCAATCTATCTTCTATTTATCCTGATATTCTCCAACTAAATTTCTAATTCATTCTCCTGTATTATATCTATCTCCAAGTATTTCTCTAATCCATTCTTATATCTACTTATTATTGTTTACTTGTTCTTTTAGTATAGTTATTTCATTTAACATTATGAACAATTCTTCTTATCTATTACTCACCATTATTCTTGTGGTGTTCTTCATCTTTTACTAGATTACTTATCATGAGTTTCACTTGGTCCATGCATTTCTATCTCTGTAATATAACTCTTGGTTTCAGCCACTAGTATAGCCTCTAGTAATACATCTTCTTATATTCTCTGATATTTCAGAGAATAACTTGTATATAAACTGTATACTATACTTTATACTTTCCTTAGTTTGAAATTAATAATGTTTCTGCATTATTTTTGCTTTATCTTAGACTTTCCTAAGTCAACTTCTGTATCTCCTGTCCATCTCTGACTTTTTAATATTGACCTTTGAAAGGTTGACTTAACATTGTTACTCTTGTTTCTTACCTCCAATTTATCTCTAACCTATATCTAAAATACAAAACTACCTATAAGAATCACTTAGGTAGTACAGTACATAAGCCAAGGCCACAGTTCATCTTGTTTATCTTTGACTTTATCTCTACTCACCTTCAGTGATCTCTAAGTCTATAATATAGTACAGAGTTTGATATGGAATATAACAGTATTTTAAACTCCAGTTCTTGAGAGTTCTCCTAACTATATTCTAAATTACATTATGTCTTGAACTTCACATTCCAAGGTTCAAGCAAACAAGAAGAAGGGTATTACTCCTCTTTCTCCAGAACCTGGACTTTTAATGAGAAGAAAAGCCAAAGAGACTGCTGTACTAGCAGCTGCAGTCCCTCCTTCTCCCCCATCTATCTCTATCTTTATGCACAACCAAGGCATCTCCAGTACTATTTCCTTTTCTTCATTATAATCTGTAGCCAGGCCAAATATATAATCAGACTCTGCTTCTCCTGTTATTATGGAGCAATGACAAGGTATTTCTAGCATCACAGTACTTTCATACTTATCTTTCCACAATCCAACTACTTAACTCCTATGCCCTACCTCTTCTAGTGATCATGAAGATAATCACAGAGATTAAGACAGTCATCATGAAGGAAATTCTCCAAATAATGATAATAACAGTAACAACTTCCATGGTGGTGGAGGTGGTAATGGTGGTGGTGGTAATGATGGTGATGATAGTGGTAACAATGATATTCCACCTATGCCAACTCCCAGTTCTACTCCATAGGCAGATCCAATAATTACCATACTTCTGTATCTTATAAAACTTACAGTGCAATTGGCTGAGAACCAAATATATTCTCTATTTACTCTGAAACATTGTAGTAAAAAAGTCAAGAAGCCTGACACATACAATAATACCTTCTCCAAGAAATTGGATGGTTTTATCACCCAATGTCTTCTTGTTTTTAAGAACAATGAAGATAACTATAAAAATAACCAGTTTATGGTTTATTATGTGCTAACCTATCTCTAAGACACTGTACTTCAGTTATTCCAGTCCCATATGAAGCCTGGATAGATAACTGGGAGAATTTTGTAGAGATTCTCCACATATATTTCAGAACTACAAATCTGACTGCAGAAGCCAAGGCCAAGATTTACTGAATAACAATGGCCAAAAATCAGAAAATTATGATATACAAGGTTGAGTTCAACAGACTTTCAATGCTTGTTGCTTGGAATGATGCCTCACTGATTTTCTTCTTCTATAAGAATTTGAATGAGTATTTTAAGAATACAATCTTGAACTATCCTGGAGACAAGCCAAAAGACTTGTACTCAATAAAGATACTAGTCTAGCTTATGAACCAGTACTATTGAGAGTATCAATGCAAGAAAAAGAAGTCTTCTTCTCTAAAAGTAAACAAGAATTCCTCTGACAAGAAAAGTTCTTCCTCTGGCTCCTCCAATACCTCCTCTAGTGGTAAATCTGGAGGAAATTCTATGGGTTCCAATTCCTCCATTAGTAGTTCCTCTTAAGGAAACTCCAAATCATCCTTCTCTGGTAACTCCAATAAGGGCAAGCAGTTACAGCAGTAAAGCAAGCCTAATCTCAGTGATAAGCTGGAAAATAATGGTAAATTAACCCCAGAGAAATACCAATACTGCATGGACAATAATCTGTATATATTCTGTGAAAAAAGTAAACACATGATATGAGAATGCAATAAAGCTGCAAAGGCCTGTGCTGTCTCTGCTACTCAATCAATGACTAATACTCAGTCTTCAATCTCCAAGAAGGAATTGAAAAAATAGAGTATGATCCTCAGAACTTCACATAGGCTGAGAACTGCATTGAATCCTTCTGTGCAATTAAGAAGATTCAACTTAATACTTCTATTCTTTTTGATCCAAATGTACTTTATGTATCATTATACTCTTCTATTTCATCTAATCCTTTATACTCTCTTATTTTCTCCACTCTGCTTGATTCTGGTTCTATGCATTGTTTCACTGATACTAAATTTATCCAATTACATTATTTCTGTATATCTATGGTATCTCTGATTATGCTTAAACTCTTTGATGGTACCTCAAATACTTATATAACTAAAGTCATTACTATTCCTGTAACTTTTGAATCTGGAGAATATATATTCATTGATTTCTATATCACTCCACTTGATTCATCTTGCTTCATTGTTCTAGACTTCAACTGACTCACCTGCTACAATCTATTAATTGAGTAAGTATTGGGTAATATAATATTTAGAACTTCTATATAAGATGTATCTTCTCCATCTTCATCAACTCCTGCCTTATAAGCTGTTGCTCCTCTGCAGACCTCAGATATCCCAGATATTCCTTCAGTTCCTCCATTCCCTAGTTTGGCTTCTCTGAGTATCTCCATAATAAATGCAGCTGCTTTTCTTAGAGCTAGTAAGCTTGAAGGTTTGCAGATCTTCTGTATTCAACTCAGTACTGTTATTTCTGCCTCTACTTCTTCTGTTAAAGAAAATCCTAACCTCTCCCATATATTTCCAGAATACTACAAATTCACTAACATTTTTAGCAAAATCCATGCTAACTCTCTTGCTCCACATTGACTATATAATCTCAAGATCAATTTGGAAGAAGGCAGTAAATCTCTGATAGGTACAGTATACTCCCTTTTACAGTCAGAGCTCAAGTTCCTACATGAGTTCATTGATAAACATTTGCAAATTGGCTTTATTCACTTCTCACATTCTCCATATGAAGCTTCTGTTCTTTTTGTTTGCAAAAAGGATGGTTCACTCTGTTTATATGTCAACTTCAGGGAACTCAATATTATTAGTAGAAAGGACTGCTATTCCTTATCCCTTATCTCTAACCTCCTAGATAGTCCTTGCCATGCTTGCATTTACATCAAGATTGATCTCTAACATGCTTATCACTTAGTCTATATAGCTAAAGATAACAAATGGAAAACCACTTTTCACACTTACTATGGTTTATTTGAATAGCTTATTATGCTATTTGGACTTACAAATACTTCTATGGCTTTTCAGTGGTTTATAAATGATATATTCAAGGATCTGCTTGATATTTCCAGAATAGTTTATCTTGACAATATTCTAATCTACTCCAATAACATTTTATAGCACCACTGATATGTCTGAGAGATTCTCTAATACCTCTGTGCAAATGGTTTCTACACTTATACTGACAAGTGTAAGTTTCACTCTGATTCTGTAGAATATCTGGATTATGTATTATCTCCTGATGGGCTTACTATGTCTGAGGAGAAGGTCAAAACCATTCAGGATTGGCCTAAACCCAAGAAGATGAAGGATATATAGTCCTTCCTTGGCTTTGTGAATTTCTATTACTAATTCATTGAATACTACTCTGACATCATTGTTCCACTCACTTGTCTAATTTGTAAAGGTTTAAAGTGGAAGCTCCAGTACTTACTCATTGGATACCAGATACCCAGATTATTGTAGAGACAGATACATCAGACTATGCACTCAAAGCAATCCTCTCCATTATTGCCAACAATGAAGAAATTTATCCCATAGCTTTTTACTCCCACATCTTCATAGCCCCAGAACTTAACTATAATACTTATAATAAAGAATTCCTTACCATCTTTGAGGTATTTCAAGTATGAAGACATTATTTGGAAGGTTCAGAATTTTCAATTAATGTGGTCACAGACCATAAAAATCTGGAGTATTTCTCCACCATCAAAGTCCTTACTTGGCAACAAGCTCACTGGTTAGAGTATCTTTCCCAGTTCCATCTAGTTATCCAATTTTATCCAGGTAAATTGGGGACTAAACCTAACTCTTCAACTAGACAATGAAATGTCTATATCAGGAATCACTTCCAGATAGGCTATTTTCACTTGTTTGGCATCAGTCTTGATTGTTATTTGGCAATAGCCTTAGTTGTTATTTATTTGGCAGCAGCCTTAGTAATTGTTTGGTATTAGCCCCATGCTTAGTCATTATCTTTCTTTAGTAGCTATTACTATTCTAGTTCTTTCTATTATATTCCATATGACTTTATTCTTAGTCATCATTGTTCTTTCACATTTCATACTATTCCTTATGACTTCATTCTTAGTCAGCATTATTTCTTCATCTTCCATAGTATTTCTTTAGCAGTAGCTAGACAGTAGATACTATCATAATTCTGGAGAGTACTGTAGTATTGTTCTGGATAAACTGATTGATGCAGTCTAGGACCATGATGATTCCATTAGATCTCCAAGAGCTCCTTTCCAATCATACCTCCTGACAGTACTCTTCCTCCATTCCTTCCTTCCTCTCATGTTCCTTCTACTCTTTCTCTGGCTCAATTCTCTTCTTTCTTGAAGGCTCTAATTCTCTGACCTTCAGAGGTTTCAGTATAGGCACTGCATCTTTCTTCATCAAGTACTTACATTTTCTAAATCAGTATAAATTACAAGATGAATGGTCACCTATCTTGTTTTCAGCCTAATAGTAAATATTAAGAATATAAGAAATAAAATGAAAAGAGAAAAAACTGATCTTTGGAAAGAAATACCCATGACCACTCTTTCTGCACTTGGAGTAGGCACAGCATATAAGCTAAGGCCATAGTTCATCTTGTTTATCTGCAGCTTCATCTCCACTTACCTCCAGTAATCTCCAAGTCTATAATATAGCACAGAGTTCAATACAGGATGTAACACTACTATTCATCATCTATTACTCACCATCATTCTTGTGATATACTTGGCTTTCCTTAAATATCTCATCACATATTTTACTTGCTCTATGCATTTTTACCTCCATGATATGACTTTTAGATTTCAGCCACAACTCCTTAAATTCTCTGCCACAGCAGAAAATGACTTGTATATAAATCTCTTTATACCCTTTGTACTTCTCCAGTTCAAAATCAATAATGTTCTATATTTACTTCTGTATTCATCTTAGACTTCCAAGTTAACTTCTAAACTTCTCCTGAACTTTGTAAATTGATTTCCATAAGGTTGACTTAGTATTGTCACTCCTTGTTCATCCTTTTCTATCTCTATTTACCTCTGTTATATCTTCCTTTATCTCCAAAATACAAAACCATCTCTGGGAATTCATCAAGGAATATAGCATATAAACTAAGACCATGGTTCATCTAGTTTTTCTCTGGTATATCTTCACTTACTATGCTATTACTCTGAATCTGCAATTCAGCACTAGAAGTTTATATAGAATGTGATATCCTTTAAGAATTGTATCTTTACAATAATTCCATTTAAAATGCTTTTTCTATTTTCTGCATTATTAAGCAATTTTGTATTCAAATTATTTGAAGTTTGATATATCCATAGATACTGAGTAGTATAATAAATAAAATGAACATGGGTATTTCCATAATAAATTGAGAGATTCAAAGGAGGGCATGATATTAATTTAATTTCTTTTGTTGCATTTCTTATAAATAGCTTCTAATTGGGTCTTGGATCTCCTGGCTTTGGTATTTCTGGATTTTCTCAGTAGAACTTATCCACTAGTCTCTTGGCATTTACAAGGAAGGTTTTGATGATCTAATCATATATCATAAGAATAAGAATAATCTTTCCATTTTACTTGGTACATAATTTTTTGGTACTACCACCTTAATTTCAATATTTCTTTGATTTTGTATTGGTTTTGATTATTGACTAATACTACTGGTGATGGTATCAGTTTCCTCTGACTCAGATATTCAGGGCAATGTATTTTGTAAGCAATTGAGTATGAAAGACTGGATGGATCTTTTTTTACATTTTTGGAATTTTTAGTTCATATAATGCATTTTCAACCTTCTTAATAACCTTAAATGAACCATATCTTTTATTGTCTAATTTAGTAACTGGTTGATCTGTTTTAATATTAATTTCTTCAAGGTAAACTTTATCTTCTGGATTGTATTTTGTAGCTTCCTTTCTATATTTATTGTAATGTCATTTCATAATTTCCATTGTGATTCTGAGTAAAGCTTTAGCATTTTCCCTTAGTTGAGTAATGATTTCTATAAATTCTTCAATACTTACAATATATATTGTTCCTGATAGTCTTGTACTCTTCCATGGGTATTGTTCTGTATTCATGTAGAATGGGAAATATCTGATTGATTGATGAACCTTATCATTATATGAGAATTATGCCATGGAAATCCACTTCACCCAATCAGATTATTTATAGTTAATGAATACTCTAATATATTGCTCAATTTCCTAATTTACATATTCTACTTATCTGTTAGTTTGAGATTGATAAGCCATAGACATATTCATTTTGATTTCCAGTAGTTTTAACAATTCTTTAGTAAATTCAGATTTAAATTAAGATTCTTGATTACTAATTACTACTTGGGAAAGTCCATGATGTTTAAAGACATGATCATTGAATTCTTGGGCTACTCCAGGAGAGTTTATTTCTTGGTTATATGAAATGAACTTGGTCATCTTTGTGAAATAGTTAATTACTACCATAAGGAAGTCAAATCCTTGTAATATTGGAAGCAGTCTGATAAAGTTAATGGAGATTATCTATCAAGGTTTATCAGGGATTACATTGGGGTCTAATAGTTTTTTCTTAGTTGATCAGTGGATATTTGTCTGTTGACATACTTCACATCCTGATACATACTTCTTTATATCTAATTTTATTCCGGATCATCAGTAATCACTCAGAATAAGTTTCTGAGTTTTGTACTTGCCTGGATATCCATTGATTGCTGGATTATAATGAATTTAAATAATATCTTCACAAATTTTGGTGTTCTTTGAGACTTAGATTCAATTTTCCCATATGATAATACCTTTTTGCAATTTAAGCCAATTTGGATTCTTTTGCTCAAGCATCTTAATCATCTCTTTGTTACAATACTTCTGGGACTTTTAGATTCTTTCCATGATATTGTCATCTTGTTTGATTATATATTGTTGAGTTCTGAAGTATTCTGACTTGAAAAGAGTAATGTCTTTATTATCCTCTTCTCTCTGTTTATATCCTGGAGATCTCAATAATAGATTGGCCTTAGTAATTTGATTTCTGGATTTGTAATGAAGTATAAGTCTATACTCTTGAAGCTGTGTAATCCAATATGCCTGTCTACAATTTAGTTTTTATGGCTTCTTAAAATACTCAAGGTTCTTGTAATCTGTCCAGATCTTGAAGATTTTCTTGGCTCTGAGAAAATACTGTCTCCATTCTTCCAATGCTCACATGATCACTAGCATTTCTTTAGTATAGATCTTATAGTTTCATTTCACAGGATTTAAGGAGTAAGAGATAAATACTACTGGTTGTTACTTTCTATCTAATTGCTCTTGTGATAGACTTGCTCTATTGGTAAAGTCTAAGGAGTCTGCTTCAACATGGTATTTTTCATCATTATTAGGTAGGGCCAGTACAGATACCATTGAAATTTATTTTTTCAGATCTGAGAAGATGATTGCTTGGGACAGTTTCCATTTCCAATTATTCTTTCCTGTAAGTTCATAAAGGGATTTTGCAACCTTAGTGAATCCTTTGATAAATCTTCAAAAGAAGTTGATGAATTCCAAAAATTGTTGTAATTCTCTTTTGTTGTTTGGAATAGATCATTCTTTTACTCCTTGTACCTTTGTAGAATCCATGCAAACTGCATTGTGTAATATAATTAATCCAAGGTATTCAATTTTCATTTTCTCAAAGAAGCATTTTTCTGGCTTTAAAAATAGATTGTTCCATTCTAATTTTTCAAGGATGCATCTAACTATAATTTGGTGTTGTTCCAAGTTTTCTGTGAATATTAGAATATCATCCATATAAATAATAACTTATCCACTATTGATTTCATTCTTGAAGATATTGTTCATCATTGTTTGGAATGTGGCAGGTAAGTTTGTTAGGCCAAAGAAAATTACTAGGGATTCAAATAATTCTCTGTTTGTTCAAAAGACTGCATATTGTTCATTACCTTCTTTAATTCTAATATTGTTGTATTCCCATCAGATATTAAGCTTAGCAAAGTGTTTTGCCCTTTTAAATTTGTTCACAAGCTCTTGGATAAGGAGAAGAGGATATCTATTCTTGATTATAATCTTGTTTAGCCTATGATAGTCTTGAATAGATCAAAGAGATTCATCCTGATCTTAAATTTTCATCTAAGAATTCATCAATTGCCTCTGCTCTTCTAAATTCAATGGATCGATCTTGCAGTTAAATTCTTTATTTCTGGAAATCAATTCAATTGCATAATTCCACAATTGTCTCAGGGATAGTTTGTCAAATAAATCTTTATTAAAGACTTTCCTATAGTAGTGATATACTTCTGGAACTAATTGTTTCCAATGCTTCTTTTGTTGCTGTTTATTTTGTTTCTTAGCAATTCTGGAAGTAGATGTTTAAAAGGCATGGAGTTTGATCTCTTCCATGATGTTAATGGCAATTAGTCTATCCCCCTGTTTGAAATTGATTTCTTTATCTAGATTCTCTTCTTTCTCTTCAGGATTGAGAGTATTGGCTAATGGGGTACATTCAATAGGGCAATATGTAAACTTAAGAGTATTCTTCTTTTAGTTTATCTCTGAATTGTAAATCTTTAACCAATTATATTCAATAAAGATATCTGCCTTTTTAAGGTTGGATACTGCAAACATTATGGTTTCTGTATATTTGTTTATTCTGACTCAGAGTTCTGCATAATGGGTGATTGAGCCTTCTAAGTTGAATATACTATCAGTATTGTATACTGAAATCAGTCAAGAATATTCCTTTATAGTTATTCTGTTATAGTGTATAAAGTCTTTATTAATACATAATCTGGTACCTTTGCTATTTAATAATGCTTTAATATCATAACTCTTTCAAGAGTTCAGAGTGATAATATCCATGTTTAAATCCATCTAATTTCCTTTGGCTTCTTGAATATACTGTTTTGGTAACTTTAATTCTTCCAATATGACTACTACATTATTGTTGAAGAGGTTATTTAAGTTTCTTATAGTATCATGAATTACCTCAGGTTATTATTTCATGTGTATCCAAATATCTAATATTCCAATGCAACTTCTGGTTTACTTTTCTTAAGTTGTCCAGCTATTCAATATATGCTTTCTTGTTTTGCTTCTTTTTCAAAGAAGCTGCACTTAGTTTATTCAATCTTCTATAATAATAAGATTGATTTCTGATCAATACTAGGGATAGTTACAGAAGAGTCTACATAGTTATAGACTGGTGAGTTTGTACTTACTGCTAGTCTCTTTGAAAACCCCAGCTAGTAGCTAACTGTGCCTTCTGGTTATCTAAAAGATTGGGTATAAGTATAATAGAGGAAGTAGGTAAAGAGTTTGTTATAGTAGGTAAAGGAATATTCACAGCCCTGTTTATAAACTGTTCTGGCTGGTTAGGGCAATTGTTAGATAAGTGGCCATGTTGTCTATATTTAAAGCATAGTCTGTAGTATTTCATGATATTGATGTCCATTTGGTTGCCTTCTTGGGAGACAGGAATCTGGCCAGAGTTAGGGAGTAGTCAATTCATATTTGGCATATTTTTTGTGATTCTGGGATTACAAGGAGTAAAACAATTTGTATTTGTATTGGTGTTGGGAATGTTTACCCCACTAAATTATGCATCTAACTCCTTTTTCTAGTATTCAAATTCAACAGCCTTGTATTTCCAAGTCACAATTGGCATGTTGATGTTTAGTTCTGCATTTTTGACTAGCTTCTTTCCTAATTGAGAATTAATTTCCATCTTGGAACTTATCTACCAATAATGTATTATTAAACCCAGTTATATTCTATATTATGATCATATTAGTCTCATATAATCTCCTTTATTCTATCTTTTATCCATTTCAATATTCTCTGACTAATCTCTGATTCTATCTTCTGTATTATATCCTATCTCCAAATATTTCTCCAATCCATTCCTATGTCTACTTGTTATTGTTTACTTGTTCTTTTTAGTATAGTTATTCCATTTGACATTATGAACAATTCTCCTTATCTATTACTCACCATCATTCTGGTGGTATTCTTTATTTTTCCCCAAATTTCTTATCACAAGTTTTACTTACTCTGTATATTTCTACCTTCATAATATAATTCTTGGTTTCAGCCACTAGTACAGCATCTAGTATTATATCTTCTTATGTTTTATGATACTTTAGAGAATTATTTGTATATATACTGTACTTAACACACTGTAATACTTTAATTCAAAGTCAATAATGTTTCTGTATTACTCCTGCTTTATCTCAGACTTTTCTAAGTCAACTTCCATATCTTTTGTTTATGTCTAACTTCATAATATTAACCTTTGAAAGGTTGACTTAGCATTGTTACTCTTGTCTCTCATCTCTGATCTATGTCTAAAATTCAGAACTATCAATAAGAACTACTCAGGGGGCACAGCATATAAGCTAAGACTACAGTTTGTTTTATTTATCTTCAATATTATCTTTACTTACCTCTGGTAACCTCTAAGTCTACAATGTAGCATGGAGTTCAATACAGGGCATGACATTCTGCCATGCATTAAAATCTAGAATATATTCTTCTATCAATTATTTTCCTTGTCAAATTTTACTAATCTGAGATATGGCATTACTCTGGGTTTCTGGTAATATAAAGAAAGTCTATAGTGCTTTTGCCATTAATATTCAGGTTTTGAATGGGTATACATTGGTAAATAGTAGGATATTATTCTGAGTTTTAACTTCTTTGCTTCCAAAGACTTGTTTAAGTATGGATTTAGCTTCATCATAATTGTTCTTCCATGTCTGACTTTCTTGATTAAATAGAATTAGCTGTTCCATATATGTATCTGCCCATTTCTGGGTAATGTTCTGCTTTCCTTTCTGGATTTTCATCAAAATCTTGATAATCTTAGTCCATTTCATATTTATCTTTTTCTAGTCAAAGTAGTTCATTATTAGGTGAGATTAGCCTACTACTTTGGAATTTCTATTGAAATCATTGGGAGATTTGACTTTTTCCTCTTTTTCAGGTTTAATTTCCTTAATGATTTGATTGATCAGGATTATTAAAGTAGTAGTATGTATCTATTTGTCCATATCATTTAATCCATTCATTTCTCTAGTTCCCCAGTAATAAAAAGGATAAAGAGGATGGTTATGAATGCAGCTATGAGGGTTTTGGGAATCACTATCCAATCAATATAAATACAGAGAGAAGTATTCCAGAAGGTATAATTCCAATAGTCAATACAGTCAATGGTATTGGCAGTGGGAGCTTGTGGTACTGGGGTGGAAGAATAAGAGATAGGTTTGAGAAGTAGGATGTCTGGGGTAGGGAATCTAATTTGGACCTTATAAGCTATTTCTTGCTCTCTAAGATCTTTACTGGACAGATAGATATTGAAATTAGTTCAGAAAGAGAATATGGGGAATCCTCTGAATCAAGATGGAGTTGGAGATTAGAGTGGTGAAGAGATAGGAATATTTCAGTAGTAGTGGTGGAGGTAGTGGAGACCTGGTAATGGGAGTATGGGTAATGGTGTTAGAGTAGGTGTAGGAAGTTTGGGAGTCTGTACTTGGATAATGATCTGAGTTGTAGATGTAGGATATGAGAAAATAGTATAAGTGCAGAGATAAATGGAGTTTTGTAGATAGATAGAGGGTATGGTATATTGTACAATGTAAGAACAGAGATTGATAGTATTTAATTAGCTTGCAGGTATAAAATATTTCGATGTAGGTAATAGCTATACATACCTTGGTTACATGCATACTTGTTTGCAGATAGAACTAGCTGGGCCAATATGTGGTAGCCTGCCTGGATACTAGCAACCTAGAATTCTCTGAAGATTATTCCTGCAGTCCTTATATAATTGGTAATTTACCCAGCATTAGACTCAATGTTACTCTATAGGGCTCTTGAACTTCCAAGTCCAACAATTGAGTCTATTGAATAAAGTATACATCTATTGGTCAGCTAATTGATGAAGAAAGTGAGAGAAGAAAAGTTTTTGTAGAAGTTCCATGAAAGTATATAAGATTAAGTAGGAGAGTCTTAAGCTAATGTAAGTGACAGACAACTTGTAACAGTCAAAGTCACATACTAACTCATAACAGAAATAGTATGAGTAAAGAAGGATATATAAACTGTCTGGAATATACAAGCTTAAGACTAAGAAGTAATCTATATACTTATTACTACTTATATATTGTTATATATGTGTCTACCATAAGTCTGGAATCCATGCTGTATCTATATGTATTACTGTGCATACTATGCATTGATATAAAACTGTACCCATAGTTTGCTGAGTAAATATGTAGTTGCCTTGAGGTATCTGCATGTATTGTTAAATAATAAGTTATATAGTAGATCACATGGTAAAAGTGAGTAGTTTCTGACAGAAATCTTCACTTAATAATTCAATAAACATTTCTATAGCTTTATAGTTTATGATTAAGGCATTATTAGAAGAAAAAAATTTTATATTCTCCCATAAACTTTCATTTAAAGGTTTTTAATTTGGTTTCTCCTGACTAAGATATATTTTCATGAATTTGACATACTTGGTATACTCTTTCAAGAAATCTTTTAGAAGTATTAGCTTTTGGATACTCTATTAGTAATTTCTTTTTAAAGTTCTCCCAGCTATTACCTTTAGTTATAGAAAATTCTGACTACTCTTATTACTCTTCAGAGCCAATATAAAATAAAGTCCATTCTATTTTTTCCTAGCTTCTTCTGTTTCTGAGATAGTAAACAGATACTCAAGAATATAAAGAAAGTTTTCAAGCTTATCCAATTTTGTGCTATCTCATTGATAAGTATTATGTGACAAAGGAGTGGGTATCTTTGTGTTTGATATAGTGTTTTTTAAAGAATTCTTTGGGAAATTTTTTTGGTTTTTTTGTTTTCTAAAATTCTGGAATTAGGTGAAAGTAAAGACTGAGTCTCTATCTTATGTCTCAACCAGTATTCCTTGTAAAAATGTATTTGTTAAAAGGGCTGACAAGTTTAAAATATCAGCTTTAAAAGGTAAGTTAATAGAATTAGAACCAGATAGTAGAGAATCTAGATTTTTTCTGGATTCAGTAGTTTGTATAGAAATTAAAGACTGCCTTTTCTCTTATTCAGACAAGTTAGCTTAAACTCTTTCTTCAAATCTAGCTACTGCAGAGTCTCTTTGAGCAATAGATTGAGTTCCAATATCTGGTACTATATCAGCTCTTTGAGAGTTTTTGGTATTTCTACTCTGTATTTCAGATATACTTTGATTATTACTTGTACTTTATTGAACTATTTGGTAAAAAGTTCTATTTTCTTATCTGAATGATTTAAAAGCTCTCTTTTAAAATTGTTCAAAAGAAGTATTCAGACTAAAATGGTAATTCCAAAAAACTTCTTTTTAAGTCCAAATAATTAACTCTGATAATCTTTTTATATTCTGTTATCTTTTCAATCCTTATGATAGGCTCCAGATGAAAAGTGATTTTTACTTAGAATAAAAGAGACAAGTTGTGCTACTATCAGCTTATTGCTGTCATAGCCATGCTTATTTATCTTATTACCACATGGCAGGCTGCTGAGTCATTTGCAATATCAGTGAGATTTATCTAGATTTTTTTATCTTCATTATTTCTTTCTTATTATTATGTTCTGTTTACTTATATTGTTCTCATGCTTGCTCATTTACATTTTATCTCACTTATTGTAGTATAGCATTTACCATCATTCCTTATACCTCCAGTCTAGTTTATATAAAGTTTCAAAGGCTGTATGATAATATATCTTATGTTTTACTTTACTTTAATTTCTTTGATTACTTAGTTCTTGTATTATATACTTCCCTGCATTTGTTTTTAGTATTTAGCTATATTTGTTTATATTAACTTCTTTAGTCTAAGTATTATTTTTGATTTCTAAACTCACTCTAAGTTCTTTTCTTGCTGTAAAGTCTTCTTTATATACTATTTCATTATTCATTTGTGAGTTTATACTTTGTGAACTTGTATGTCTACTTGCTTGCATATTGCTTATTCAATCAATTAGTGACTTGTCTTGCTCAAATTGGGAATTAAATGAGAGTTTACCAGGAGGTGCAGTATATACACTAAAGTCTCAGTTTCTTGCTTGTTTATCTTGATTGTTATAAATGTTTACTAATGAAATTTCTTACTAGTTATCTTATCACCATGCTTATACTTGCCTTGTAATAACAACCTTGATGTTTGAACTGTAATAATTGCTAAGTCAATCAATACAACCAACAATCTCTTCTAAAGCCAGTCTTTTATATATATGGCAAGTATTTGGAAATATGTTTTTGACTTTAGAAATCAAATGATTTTATCAAAATATATTTATTAGATTTTAGAAAAAAATTAAACAAAGTATTTATTTGTAATCTGTATATTTGAAGTACTTGTAGTACAACTTCTAAACCAACAATTCAGGCTTCTTTACAATCAAATAAAGATACCTTCTTGGTTCTTAAAAACTATATCACTGAAATTCTAAGTTCTCTCAGTACTCTCAGTACTTCAGATACTTAGATTCCTGAATACAATTAACAATTAAAACAAAATCAATTTCTTTAAAACAGTATTAGCTACAGTTTACTATATAAACTACTTGTCAAAACAACAAGAGGGAGAAGATGATATAAAGAGCAGAAAAGCAAAGTTAAGAAGCACTGATACAGATACAGATACAAAATAGGATAAAGAGAACTTGTTTTCAACTACCAAAATACAGAGTGTTTATATACTGAAGGGAAAGTCTAGATTATATAATGTAACTAAGTGATAATCACAGATGTAATGGTAACCAGGTGATGATCAAAGATTTAATGGTGTATCAAAGATGTAATGGAAATTACCAAGATAATCAACATAAGCTGTATAGTCCAGAACAATCCAGATCAATTCAAACACAGCATCCAATACTACTTTGCTAGTATTTGGGTTGGATATACTCAATTCTGCCTGGCTTTCCAATCCTCAAAGTATCCATGTATTTATATATGTTTACTATACAATTTCTCATATATAATACTACCTAATATATATATATAAACTGAATTACCAAGATTTCTTATTACTATCTTTAGTTTCTCTTATTTTTTGGCTCATAAACAATAGAAAGCTTACTAAGCATTCTCATATATGTAAATTTCTATTGTTTCAATTGTTCTTTTATTCTTATTATGGTTATTATTATCTTTCTTTATTATCTTTTTATTTTATGAATTACTGTGATGTTGTGTCTTTTTACTATTATTATTTTATCTTAGATTTGAAATGTAAATATAGCAATCCATTATAGTTATAAAATAAGCCTAGAATTATTCAAATTCATATAGATTAACTAAGTTGTAGTACTTATATTGAATAGTAGACATAACTCATTAAGATATCCAGTCTTTGTCTTTTTTCTTGTTTTTCTCCTTAGTCTTTAATAATTTCCAAGTCATTCTGATTATATTTTCTACAGCTTAACTAATCTAATGTTGTCTCTTATATGCAGGTCTTTAATTTATAACCCATGCTTTTTCTTGATATTTAGTTTGGTTTTCTTATATTCCAGGAATAATGATAATGTAAATATTGAAATGATATCTTATCTCTCGATATCTTATCTTATCACACAGAGATTAGATCGAATACTCTAGATCTCTCTAGAAGATTCTAGAAGAATCTGAGTAGATAGTAATCATTAGGAACTTCCATTATGCATAACTGTATATATAATAAGTATGTACTTTTATAAATATATGCCCCCTCTCTATAAAGTATATAAACCCCCATATATTGTATGGTAAAATACAAGGTCTAATTCTTATCTATATCACTTTAAGTCTCTACTCAAATACTGTAACAGATGAGAATATCTGCTAGCCACTGCCACTGTACAGACTATGCTGCTTAATAGTGAAATGGTAGTTTTTTGAATATTTGTTTAATAGGTAGGGTTCTTTGATATGTATTTGATTTTGATTTAATATTTGTTTAAAAGTGCAAATTTTATACCTAAAAGCACTTATGGCACCATAGTATATCTACCACTGCTACTAGTATACATATTGTATAAGCAGCCTGGTCAACTACTTAGGGCCTTGGAGTGGGCAGTCTTTTGTTTTCATACTGTTGCTGGCTCAGTGGTTATATTAAGTATAAGCTGCTGTAATACCTGGTTGTTCCAAATAGCTACAGGATGGTAAGTCTTGCTTAGGAATTTACTTTATATTCATTTCCCTTGTACATGGTCTCTATATATACATTTTTTTTTATATTTCCAATTTTTTGTTTTTGTCTTTATTTCTTATTATGTAGTTATAGCTATTTGTATATGAAGGGCTTTGTATCTTGAGATGAATATATCTCCCCTTTTCAAGTTAATTTATATATATATACTGAGTATT
Source organism: Cyathus olla (assembly GCA_036940585.1). Classification (NCBI taxonomy): domain Eukaryota; kingdom Fungi; phylum Basidiomycota; class Agaricomycetes; order Agaricales; family Nidulariaceae; genus Cyathus; species Cyathus olla. The sequence goes on from JASFCY010000007.1 coordinate 39,314, forward strand.
GAGCTTTAAGCTAGTAAAAGGAGTCATACTAATCACTCTAGCCTCTTTTCTATCATTGCAACTTACTTCTTTATTAGCAAGTATATGCTTACTTGCATATCTTTGTTAAGTATTCTATTTAGATATGTTATCTAACTATTCTTTACTGGATATACTTGCTATGTATAGTTAAGAGGTTTCTTTCACAGTAGAAGCTCCATGGAATATCAAGGCTGGATCTTTAAAGGCCAAGAAAAGAAGATATGCAAAGGAGATTGATTTAGAGTATAAGGAAAAAGGGGAATTTTGTATGGAGAAGAGAATATAAAGAAACTCTGGAGGTTTAGTGGAGATTATGGGAAATATCAGAAATATCTTCATCACTATCTATGCCATGAAAGGACTAGTATTTGAGATACTAATAAGGAAAATGGGAGATCTCAGTGACATTGCTAGACTATATTTTAAGAATGTTAAAAAAATCTTGGATTAGATTTTGGAGGATATTTTATTAGATAAGGAGAAGAAGAAGGAGAAGAAGGAAAAGAGGCCTAGAGCAGGAAATGAAGAGGAGATGGAGGTTAAAATGCCAGCTGCAATAGAGAAAAAGGAAGGAAATATACTGGAATAAGAGGAGCAGCAGCAGAAAGAAAAGGAACCAGAATAGGAGAATGGAGAGAAGTTCCAGACAATGAAGACTCAGTAGAGATATATATATATGTGTAATGGACTAGATAAAAAAATTTGAACTTGAATTTATACTGTTTTTTTTGGAGTTCAGAAGTTTCTTTTATAAGTAATGAAAATGAAGAAAAGATGGAGAATGAGTTAGATGAGTTTTTCCATGGGCTTAGGCTTATCAGGGTACTTAGCATGATATTCACTAAGTAAGTTCTTAGTATATTCCAATTTTGTTCCTGGAAGTCAAGAAAATTCTTCATTCATACCTTTATAACCAGTCCACCAGATACAACAATAGAGTTTGCAATGAAGATAATAATCAACTTTGGAGTCTAATACTTCTGCAACTTCAAATTCAGTTTTACCTTCAACATCAACTGAAGGTGGAGGAGGAATAACTTGATCAGGAATAGTGTTTTTAGCTGCAGACTTTAGTATGGAGATATGGAAAACAAGATAAATAGAGTAGAAGTTATTAGGAAGTTGTAGAATATGTGAATAAGTTCCAGGAAATACTATAATGTAAAATGGATCTAGGTATTTCTCAGTGAATTTCTTAGCTGAATATATAGAATGAAAGAACTGTACTTTGATAAAGACTTTTGTTTTAATAGGGAATTTTAGTGCTGGAATGCAATATGCATTAGCTGAATCTTGATACTGTTCCATACTATATAATCCAAGATGAAAGCAATCTGTTCTAGGATTTACTAAAGAGTATGGCATTATCTTGGCTTACTAAGTAATCCCTGCATATACATGGCAGAATTGCATTATCTCACAACACATATGTTTATCTTGACTGCTACATTGATTTGCAAATAGCTGTAAGTACTTACTACTATATTGAGCTGGTTTTGCTATGCTGGCTGTACAATGACTGTTGATAGTTTAATTTCATACTGTATACTATATTATCTTAAGAGCTCTAACAGATATTTAATGGTATAGTACCTGTTACTAAGGGGATACAAGGATTGAAAAAAAATACCTAGTATCAATATTTTCCAAATTGACCAAGTCACTGACTCCCTTCTCAAATTGCTTATATAACAGAGATCCAATTGAAATATTTCCTATTTGGGTAATGATATATTTTTACATATATCCAACATACTCTGGCTTACTTATGCATCTTCCTAGTACTCTTCCCTACAATGCTACATTTTGGTAATAAATACTGGGGGCTAGTACTAATAAATACTGATGCTTGATGGCTATTGATTACTGCTGCAGCAGTAACTATTGATAGAGTAAACTTTGATATGTTAGTAAGAAAGTAATTCAATATTGAGCCATTCTTCTTTCTATTTCTATTTAATTGTGCTTTTACAGTTTTGCAGGTATTTGATCCCATATGGTTTTTAATATGATTTCTGATTCTCATTGTTCCATAGTTCAGATATGTTTTACATATAGTACAGGTGGCAAAGCCATGGGCCCATAATTAAGAATCCTGGGAGATATATTATTCTGAGATATATTAGTTATATATAGAATTTAAGCATAGTATTACTTATAGTCAAATTCATTTTATATTACTTTGTTGCTTTAATATTGCATGTGGAATGGTAAAATTTAAGGGAAATATGTGATAAGAAGATAAGATTGTACTTATCTCCCAATATTCTATAATATTACTTCAACAATTACTTATATCTACTTATATCAATGCAATATCAATATTTAATATTCCAGTAAAGATTAAAACAAATATATATGGTCTTAGAGATACTTAGAAACATCTTCTAAGTTGAAGTTTAGCCTCTGTATAGAGGCTTTTTTTTTTTTTTTTCTTTTTGGCCTTCAGCCTAATCCTCCTTCCCTTGATATCCCATGGGAATTACAGATTCTTATATTCCCTTACCTGTTACTATATCACAGCTACCATAAACCACCTTTGTAAAGTAATGATTGGCAGACCTAGTGGTTGTATATCTGCTATTGCTGCATATATCTTGATTCTTGAATGTATCAAGGCAGGGCTGGTACAGTCAAGGGTAGTTCCAAAAAAAAATAAAAAATCTAGGATCTATCTTTTCTAAATTTTCCTCAGATCTTGAACCGACTGCCTGATGTAATCAAGGATTGTTCTAATATGGTAATTCTATATCATACATGTTATAATTATACCAACTTATTTTTGTGCTCTTTTACTTCCTCATTCTCCTCCACTGTTGCTTGTACTTTTCAATATATAAATAGGGAGATCAAGGTCTTCTTCTATCTTCTGTTTTCACTCACCTACTCTATCTTCAAGCTTATCTTGCATATTGTTATTATCCTGTAATTCCGAATGATCTGGTTTCAAGAGGGTATATAGATGGGAATTTTCCACAGATAGTTGAGAGGGAGGGGGAAGAAAAGATCTGGCTGGAAACTGAAAAAGTTATTGAAACCCATTGTATTTTAGTTAAAAATCTACTTTTACAGTATATATACATACTCTATGAGCCTTAAAATGACTTTCTCTATTGTGAGTATAACTGATTAAGCTATTAAACATCAAGAGAGATAGTTTTTGAAGTGATTTTGAAGTAACATCATACATAGAGTGATAAGATTGGAAATCTTATCTGTAGATTACATAATATTTGTTGATTGCAATACTTTTTTATTACAATGGCAATCTCCATTAAATTTTGAGTATATGCAGTATCACTATCAATTGGCTAGCAGATAGCTGTATGAAGAGAATACAGTGAGTTCATATATATATATTTAAATACAATAATGGCCTTATTGCAATGAAATTTAAATATGATTAGCTAACTGTAATTATTTAGAGACCATATATCAATTTGATATCAACTGTATAACATATACAGTATACTAAACTTGTATTAGATACTTATCTCACTTTAGTTCATTAGCAAATCCACAATTTACTTTTTTGGACTTTTTTGAACTTTTTTTGACTTGTACAAGTCAAAAAAGTCAAAAAAGTCAAAAAAGTTGGCAAGTTACCAAGCAGAAAAGTTATCTCAATTTTCAAGAAAGTCATCTGCCTTAGTTAAGTTTTAAGATTACCAGCAAGTCAAAAAGTCTGATAGAATAGAAAAGTATAATATTATTTAGTTTAATATAAGTGAGATATTGTGAAATATAAGAATACTTGGTGGTAGCAATGGCAGAAACAGGTAATAAATATATTTTCACTGCCTTTGTTGTTGTTCCACATATCAAATAACTACCCATCAGCATACTGCAGCAGTGCTGCCATCTATTCTGCCCCTCTGCTTACTGTATTCCATCTCCTTACTCACCATTTCTTATCCCCAAACTTCGCATTGTCAATGCTGTTACATAATTACCCCTGTTGCCCATCAATGTTATCCCACTATCTCTGAGAAAGATACTCCAAGCTTTGCAGGTAATTATCAACCAATTGCTTGATCTTGTTATTACAAAAAAATTCTGGCATGATGTAATCTCCTGCAGTATAGCAGTTGAAAGCCTGTTCAACCTGTAAGAAAGCATGAGTATGTGAGTCTACAACCTGAGTAGAAAAAGGCAAGAAAAAGTCTCACCATAGTAGCTGCCATTGCAGTCAATCTTTTTAGTTGCTTATGCTTTTCAGATGCTATTAACTTTTAAAGCAGAGCAATTGTTTCAATAACAAACTCAGACTCAAATATATCCACAGGAGCCTAAATGCAATAAATCTATATGAGGATTATGAACAGAGAGTACTTGCTGTTATTCTAGTAGATTACATTGTGCACAGTATGCATCTTCTTTCTATACATAGACTACATCCATTATCTAAAGACTTTTATTTCCCACTTGCCTTAGATATTTTTCACTTGTATTTTATTAACAAGTATACTGATTATTATTTCTATAGCCTACTCCATAGTAAATAGTTTAATATTTTAATTATTTATATTAGCAAATCGAACTTTTTAACTTTTTAACTTTTTAACTTTTTCTACTTAATAACTTGCCAGTATGATCAAAAAAGTCAGAAAGCTGTAAAAAGTCAGTAAGTAAAATGCTGATTTACTAATATTAACAGTATTTCACTCCTTCTGCCTATTCTATAGTCTACTATAGTTACAATTGCAATAGATATAACATTGTATATATTGAGCAGCACAGTCTACACAGAGGCAGTGGCTAGCAATGTACTCTTACCTGTCAGGATATTGTGTAGAAGCTTAGAGTGATACAGATAAGGATAAGACCTTGTATTCTACTATAGGATATATGGGGGTTTATATACTCTACAGAGATAAAATATATAACTATAAAAGTATATAGTTGCTATACATAGAGCTGTGCATAATGGAAGTACCTAACAATAACTATTTACTCAGGTTCTTCCAGAATCTTCTAGAGAGATCTAGAGAGTTCGATCTAATCTACTGTGTGATAAGATAAGATATTATCTCAATACTTTCCCTCACTAAGTACAGCTTATAAAGCACTCTTGGTGTTCATGAAGGTGTGTAAAACTCAAGTCCATATGTGCTGAGGAATTTCTGGAATAGAACAGAGTCCAATGCTTTAGTTAAGAGATTGGCAGAATTGTTGAATCCAGAGATGAAGAAAACTTCAATAATTCCATCTTCAATTAATTGACACACCTAGTAATATTGTATATCAATATACTTGGTTCTGTATTCCTGAACAGGACTACCAGCAATGAAGATGCAGTTTTGGCTGTCAGCACAAATAGGTGTGACTCTCCTGGAATCCAAGTTTCAAAAGAAGAAATTGAACTCATATAACTTGTTGACTACAATCAGATAAAGCCATATACTCAGCTTCAGTAGATAAATGCACAATAGTCTTCTGTACACAAGATAGCTATGAGACAATCCCATTAACTAAGTTCAAGAAAAAGCCAGTGATAGATTTGCATGTAATCTTACCCTGAGCCCAGTCAGAATCTATATAGGCTATGAGTCCCTTATTAAAAGTACCATTATAGATGAGTATATAGTTAGGAGTACCAACTAAATAGTGGCAAATGCCAAGTACTCTCTTGAGGTATTTCTTAGAAAGATTTGCAGAAAATTGTAATAGCTTAATCACAGCATAAGTGATGTCAGGGTGTATGCCTAACATTAGGTAGAATAGAGATCCAATAACAGATTGAAATCTCAAGTATAATTTGGAATCTGCAGTATCAACAGTTGGACTTGGTTGATACTTTGCAGGAAGTGGAGTCTTATGAGGTTTAGCATTAGTCATATCAAATTGCTCCAGTACCTTGTTTAGATAGGCTGTTTGATCAAGCAATATGTGGTTGTAATCTCATCATATATGAATTCCTAAGAACTCTTTAGTCTTACTTAAGTCACTGCATTTCCATTTTCACATAAACTCTTGCTTCTTTTTAAGAACTAAAGCTAAGTCTGGTTCTAGAAACATGGAATCATCAACATAGACAATGGCAAATACAACTTTGCCATCTGATGTTTTATGCATAAAAACTCCAGTATCTAAAGAGATGCAAGTAAATCCTAATGTTTTTATGAACTTGGTGAGCTTCTTCTACCATGCAAGTGAAGCTTGCTTCAAACCATAAAGAGTACATGTAAGGTACCATACCTTTTGCTCTTGGCCATGGACTTTGAAGTTCTCAGATTATTCCATATAGATCTCCTCATTGAGAGATCCATAGAGAAAGGCAGTCTTTACATTAAGATTCTGCATATGCCAGCCTTCTAAGGTACTCAATGCCATTATGATGTGGATAGTTTCATATCTAACTACAGATGAGAATATTTTGTCATAGTCTATGCCTTTCTTCCAGAAAAAATCCTTGGCAACTAGTTACAATTGTTTTCTACCATCAGTCTTGGTAGAGAAGATCCAACAGTTCTTAATGGCCTCTTAATCTGGAGGCAGATTAACTAACTCATAAACTTCGTACTTGTGAAGAGTCTCTAATTCTTCATAGCAAGTATTGAGTCATTCTTTTTGTTGCAACTTAGGCAACTTAAAGATATTCCTGAATTGGACTGAAAGCAACTCATCACTGTTTGGAATTGCTTTCAAAAGCAGGTATTGAATGAGTACATCTCCTCCTTCCCAGACTATATTTTGTAGCCAGGCTTTGTTATCTTATTTGGTTGGTAGCAATCTGTCACTAGAAGTTGAATTATTTGAAATTGGTCTGGGAACCACATTCAATAACTGTACTTGTATATTAGGAGAGCTACTTCCTTTACCAACTATATATTTCCAGGTTCAATTGCATGCTATATTCCACTCTATTTCTAAGGGGAGCTTATCATTATATACATTATCAGGATGGTTTGGTACCTTTTACTCACATCTAGAGCAGTATGATTGCTACTCTTCCTGTTTCTGTTCCTGTGGTTTAGGAGTTTGAGAATTCAGGGGAGGTAGCAAGAAATAAGGAACAGACTCATCATTATATCCTTGTTTCTGTTCTTTTTCAGAATTTGTAGGAGGGAGATTGGGACAATTTCATGGTGCATCAGTAACTAATGGAATAAAGTCATTGTCATTAAATTTATCACTAGATTTCAAAATATAACCTGGAACCATTGGTATGGGGATATGATTATTGGACTTAGAATACCTGGAAAACATATCTTCCATAAATTGGGTAGTTTTCCCATTAAAGAGTATATTGGTTGAGTGTATAAATAGATGTTCCTTGATACTTTCAGGTATATCAAGGTATATTATAAGCTCAGAATAAGGAGTGAGCTTATTGGAATATTTATTCTCAGGAAGGTAAATATATGCAGCACAATCTAAAAGCTCTAAGATATAATATATCAGGTTTGGACTTGTATACTAGCTTATATGGAGATTTCCATTTGAGTCAACTAATAGGGATGCAATTGTATATATGGACAGTATATAGAATTGCAAATTCCTACCAAGGTTGTGGTAGGTATGCTTCCAAGTGCATAGCTTGTGCTTTTTCCATGATAGTGCAATTAAATCACTTAGTACAATCATTTTGCTGGTAAATATATAGTAAGCTAGTCAGAATCTCTATGCCATGGTCTTGAAGATAGTCATCAAAGGCTTTAGACTTGTACTCTTTCCCTGCATCAAATTGCCATTGTTTAATTTTAGCATTGAATTGAGTTTCAATAGAAGCAATAAATCATTTTGTTGCCATAAAAGCATCTGATTTTTGGCGTAATATTACTGTCCAGCCAAAAGAGGAATAGTTGTCAAAGAATAACATGTACCATGTATAATGATGGTAGGAGAGTACTGGGAACTCTTTGAGATCAGAGTGAATCTTCTCAGAAGGACAAGAAGATCTTGATGTGGATGAGAGATAAGGTTCCAAAGACATCTTGCCTTCAGCATATCTATAGCATGGAAGGACTTGCTTAGGAATAGTTATCTCTTTCAAGATTCCTTGTATATTGTTCTTAACATGTTACATCACATCTTTAGATGGATGTCCAAGATATTTATGCCAATGATCAAAGTCTGCATCAAGTACAGACTTAAACTCTACTTCTTTAGAAGATATGAGTTGGGTTGGGAGCCAATGAATTGACTCACCAGGATTGTGCAGCCTGAAAGCATAATGGAGTTCTCCAATATGCTAATAGAATCCTAATACTTTAAATATCCCATATACAATATAAGACTGATTTAGAATCTGTTCCATAAATAAGAGTCTAGTGAATCCTAACTTCTTAAAGTAAAGGACTGGAAATAAGTGAGAGATTTGCTCATAGGTGGTTTCATTGAACAACTCAATGGTGTACTTAATATTGACAGAGTCCATGGCTGTAATGATTTCCATACCACTACCAGTAATAACTGTGCCAAATTTTCCTTCTTTATAAGAAGAAAAATTGCTTAAAGTGCCTGTTATATGTGTAAAAGCACCAGAATCAATTATCCAATCAACAAACTTAGTTACAGGCATTTTTCCCCTCTTACATCCCAAGCAATGGGCAGCATGATCAATATATTTATTTTGTAAACTAGAAATGTCTACAAAATATGAAGGAAGTGATATATTTGTATTAAAAGATTTACCAGCAGCTACAGGAAATAAATTTAATCAAAAGTACTGTGGATATATCAGCTTATTATACTTGTTTAGTGAGAAGGAAGGAACTTGTCTATCCATGTCTTCATCAGCATTGAAGCTGGCAGTATCTGCAATTTCATTATTAACAGGCATCTCTGATCCCAGGAATACTGCATTATTATCTTCAAAGTCCAAACTCCAGTCCAGGGGTAATTCCTCCCTAATGCATTTAGCAGAATAAGAATCATCATCCAGAATAACTTTGGAGGATAAGGCAAACTTAGAGTTAATGATCCTTTCAAAGGTGGAGATATTAAAGGCAGTCTTAGGAAGCTCTAGGTAATCACAGAAATTACATACCTTTACATATCCAGAATAGATGTTCCTGGACTTGTTCCCACCTTGATAGGTGAAACCAGAAACTCCATGAATATATTTGTATATGGCAAAGGTGAGATCAGTGAAATACTTAGCCAGAGCAAGTAATGGGCCTGTTTCAACAGCAACAGAGACAATATGTAAATGGCCATATTCATGGTTATGATTATGGTTTTGGTTTTGGGGAGCCTTCTCCTTATCTTTGCTATAAAAACCATGCTTCTTCTTCTTCTTATCAGAATTGGAAGAATTGCCAGGATTCTAACCATTTGAATAATCCTTCTACTTTGAATTAGACTGCTTCTGCTTGACAGCAGAGATCTTCTGAGCTTGAGGCATGGGGGAAGTACTCTTCCATGCAAACTCAGCAGAGAGGATAGAGATAATGGTAGCAGCCTTGAGATTCTCCTTGAACATAGCCACAAGAATGGTTGAAGCAATGTTATCCCATCTAGATGCAATAGCAATGAGTAGGATCATGATCCTAATAAATTCAGAGAGGTCAATATCATTAGTTTTAAGATGATCAAAGATGGTGTTTAACTCTGTAAACTCAGTAGTGGGGTTACTGTTGCTAGACAACTTGAAAGCAACAGTTCTCTTGAAGTTGGCAAAGATGACTGCAGGAGAAGAAATACCAAAGGCATCCTTCAAGGCCTTTCAAGTTTTCTCAGCAGATTCTTTGACATACTGCTGAATGGACTTAGTTATGCAGAGGGATATAAGACTAATGGCAGTATCATTGTCATCATCCCATTCCTGCTGGATGCAAATGATCTTGGCTTTATTCCCAGAGTTACCAGGATAAGGATGATTGCCATTGATAATGGACCAGAGATGTTGCATCTCGAGGATGTGCTGCATCTTGATGGCCCAAGTAGTGTAGTTATAATCATTGAGGATGGGAGCAAACTGAACCATGGAGTTAATAGTAGAAGACATATTGTTGAATCTGTTAGAGACAATGTCAGCAACTATTTTACACAAGAGATAAAACAGCCAGAAATGGTGTCAGGGCAATACTTAGACAAGGCTACCTAACAATAAACAGAAGACTGAGGGAGAGAATCAATAACTAGGAAAAGTGGAAATTCTAAGAGATGGAAGCTGAG
>JASFCY010000008.1:0-49096 GCA_036940585.1 Cyathus olla
GAAGAAATGGGAGTAGATTCTATTAAATTGTCTAATACATGAAACCTATTATTCCATTGGGACATGTCTTTCACCAAGAAATAGTTAGTACTGCTGAACAGCAAACAACGCCTGTACTTAGCATGCTGGATAGCTGTGAACAAACAGTGTATACTTGTATGTGAAGCACAGGAAGGATAAAAGGTACTCTGCAATGTTAGTAAGTACTCTTCTATAAATTGCACATCTCAATGATCAATAAGGCATGCACATGGCAGTGGCATGAATAAACTGAAGCAGGAGAGTAGACTGCTTGAGTGGTTGACCAGGCCTCTGAAAGCAGCATGTTTGTGCAAGTTAGTGGTGAGGCACACAGTCCTATGTTTACATGTTCCTCAGAGTTCCAGAGGGCCGAATGTCAAAGAGTGTACAATCAGAATCAAAATGGAGATCATATAGGAACTAGAGTCTGAAAAAGTGGTAAGAAATTGAACAGAGCAAGAAATGGGTAACGCAATGAAAAACAGCCTATCCATGGCCCATATGCCACACCCTCCACTCTACACCTGAATGCCCATCCTTCCACTACATTAGAGATTCAGAAATGCTGCCAGGGAAGCCCAGAAAATACATAAATACCTTGAAAGCTTGAAGAAATCAGGTTGTCTTGAGGCAAAGAGAGGAGAGGAAAGGTGAAGATAAATAGGCAGAGGTAAGTAGGTTGTTGCCATTATAGATTCATGTAGTTGTAGCTTCTAAACTAGTATGTCATATGCATGTGGACTTGTTTTGGATTGGCTTGTTTGGCATTAGCCTCTTGCATTGACTTATATAGATACATGGCACAGTGCTTACATTGTACTCACAATCCAATCTCTGAAAGGAAAAATAGAAGCTATTTAGTAGTATATATCAGCATAATATAAGATAGTTCACAATAAATAATTATGCATGAAATCTTGAGGCAATGGGCTGCAATTACTACTATACCATTTGTAGTATCTACTTATTATACATAGCCCTTGAATATTGTAGGTATGTGTCTTTCTTATGTATATAATATATATTACCATACCATATGAATAGAGATGGTTGATAATGGGTGGTAATTAAAAATATCTCTGGAAATCAAAAAAGATAGCTGATAATATTGTCAGTTCCCACTGGGAGTGAGACCTGGTATAGCAAAAAGACAAGATATTGCCAATACTAGTTAGATTCTGTATTAAACTCCCAGTGCTAAGTTGCAGACTCAGAGAAACAAAGGTAAGAGTGGAAATATGTGCAGAGATGACTAGATAACCTAATACCTTGTCACATCCATATCCATTATTGCCCTATCTTGTCTCAGGGCACCTCCTAAACCATTATCATTTCTCCATGTTTCTCTGTTATCTTCTCTGGCTAACATTCTGACTTGTAATATTTCTATTTTACTTTCCTCTGCTTGATTTCTGCTATTCTCCACCATTGTTTGTATCTTGTTTACTTGTTCTTTTAGTGTAGCCATTTCATTTGACAACATGGACTATTATCCATTACATATTACTCACCATCATCCTTGTGGTGTACTTGGCTATCCCTAGATATCTTATCATGTGTTTTACTTGCTCTGTGCATTCTTACCTCCATGATATGACTCTTAGGTTTCAGCCACAACTCCTTAGGTTCTCTGCTACATTGGAGGGCAACTTGTATATAAACCTCTTTACACCCTTTGTAATTCCTTAGTTCAAAATCAATAACATTCTACATTTACTCCTGTCTTTATCTCAGACTTTTCTAAGTCAACTCTTGTCTCCTCCTGGACTTTGTAAGCTAACATCTCTGAGGTTGTCTTGACTTCATCAACTCCTTGTTCCTCCTAACATCTCCCATAATCTCCATACCACCTCCTATCTTCTCTGAAATACAGAACCATCTCTGGGAACTCATCAAGGGACACAGCACATAAGCTGAGGCCACAGTTCATCTAGTCATCTCTGGTACATCTCCACTCACCTCCTGTTTTCTTGGACATCTGCAACTTAGCACTAAGAGTTTTACATGGAATGTGACATATCTCAGCTTATATGCTGTGCCTTGATAAGTTCCTGGAGATGGTTCTGTATTTTGAAGATCAATGGAGATAGAATAATGAAAAGGAAATATGGAGATAACAAGGAGATAACAGGAGGAGGTTGAAGGAGGAGTGATAACACTAAGTTGACCTCATGGAGGTCAACCTGCAAAGTCTGAGATAACTGGAATTAACTTAGAAAAGTCTGAGATAAAGACAGAAATTAATATAGAATATTGTTTATTTAAAACCTTTCTTTGATTACTTAGTTCTTGTCCTATACATATTCTTACACTTGTTTTTAGGATTCAGCTATACACATTTGTACCTTGATACTTCAGTTTAAGTATTATCTTTAATCCCCAAACTTACTATAAGTTCTTCTCTTACTTTGAAGCTGAACTTCATACACTATCACATATCTCACTTGTAAGTTTACACATTCACTCAATTGTATGTCTGTTTACCTGCATATTGCTCACTCAGTGAATAGCAACTTGCCTTTCTTGCAAATTGGGAACCAACTGAGAGTTCACCAGGGAATGCAGTCAATTTCTTGCTCATTTGCATTATTCTGCTGTATATATCTACTCATATGGCTGCATTGCTAGTTATCTTATCACCTCACTATGTGCTTGCTATTGCCTTGTGATAACAACCTTCATGTTCAGATTATAACAATACTACATAATACTACTGGTAAGTTAATTTACTACAAAATATCATTGGAAAATTGATATACTATAGTAAGCTATGAAAGTAGAAGGTATTAGTAATTACTACATGATAAATGATACAAGGAGGGATTGCTATACAATGCTATGAGAAAAAACCTAAGATGCTGATGTGGAATAGTGAAAAATATTCAAAAATGGAAAAGGCTAAGTGGAAGTGATGGGATTTGAACAGAATACATTGAAATACAATAGGTTATGATGGGTTTTCCCCTTACAGTTCCTCAGCCTTTTCCCACTTTCCTTGATTTCTATAAATTATTGCAAGATTGCTCATACTGGTGAGATTATTTGGATGTTCTTTCCCAAGAATCCTAGTATACATCTCCAATACCTGCAATTGCAGTTTCTCAGCATTTCCCCACTTTCCTTGATTCTAATAGGTTATTGCAAGTTTGCTCATACTAATTAGAGTATGTGGACATTCTTTCCCAAGAATCCTGGTACATATCTCCAATACCTGCAATTGTAGTTCCTCAGTATTTCCCCACTTTATTTGATTCAGATAGATTAATGCAAGATTGTTTATGCTGATGAGAGTATTTGGATGTACTTCCCCAAGAATCTTGGTACACATCTCCAATACCTGCAATTGCAGTTCCTCAGCATTTCCCTACTTTATTCAATTCAGATAGGTTAATGCAAAATTGTTCATGCTGATGAGAGTAACTGGATGTACTTTCCCATGAATCCTAGTATGCATCTCCAATACCTGCAATTGTAGTTCCTCAGCATTTCCCCACTTTCCTTGATTCCTATAGGTCATTGCAAGATTGTTCATGCTGATAAGAGTATGAGAATGTTCTTTCCGAAGAATCCTAGTGTGCATCTCCAATACCTGCAATTGCAGTTCCTCAGCATTTCCCCACTTTCCTTGATTCTGATAAGTTAATGCAAGATTATTCATGCTGCTAAGAGTATTTAAATTTTCTTTGCCAAATATACTGAGATGGCTATTATAAAATTTTGATCAAAATATTTCTTCTTTATTATATTCTCCATTTCTTTCAAGTATTATTGCAAACAACTTGAATATATCATCATAATATTTTATTGAATCCAGGCTGTTCTCATAATGTATACTCCCAATAACATGGAGTATAATAGACTTTGCATAGATATATTCAACAGTAGTACTTTCATATGAAATTGAGCTAGCCAGTATTCCTCTAGCAACTATATTCCATTTCTCTCTCTCCTCCAACTGCAATCTATTTTGACACTACTTTTGCACTAATGGATGAAATCCATATTTTGAATCACCAAGTATTCTTTTAATTAATGAGAATGAGCATAAAAATTCAATGCTTTCTCCAAATAATAATTCATTCCATCCTCCACTTTCATCTATATCGAGTAGTGTTATGTTCATCCCTGATAGGAATATTACCACCATACTATTTTCATGGGTTTTCACATTGGTTGCATAGTTCTTTGCTGCCATCTCAAATATTTTTTCTGAGATGTTCTCATGATGGAAAAATGCATACAAATTAATCAACTGTATGGCATATTTTGCTGCTGCTGCTTTATCATCATCTGCTGTATCATTTGACATCTCAATAATTTTATGGAATGATATTTCCCATATTCCATATACTGTTTTTTCATATTTTTATGCTTCCTTGAATGTCTCATTGTCCATCAATTTATGTCTATATTTCTTATAGACTAATAAAATTGTCCATTCTATATTTTCCTGCTGTGATATATGCACCAGCCTGATTAATTGCCAATGGAAGAAAATGCAATTCAGTAACTATTGCTTTAGCCAATTCACTGTACTTATTATATTCCTCATATAACCCAGTGGCTTTCAATAGCAATTTAATGCTAGACTCTTCATTCATTTCTGTTACTTCCATTGAGTTTCCAGGGGTAGTAATTCTCTTATATCCATGATTTCTGCTTGTGATTAAGATAGACCCATTATTTCCAGGTGGAATAAATTTTTCAACCACACTTGGAAATCCATCAGCATTATCAAAGATAATAAGCCATTTAGTCTTGAGAGAAGAAATGATATGCAAAACAGTAGCAATAGAGAATGAGGAAACAGATGTTTCAAACCCAGCCAAAATTTTGTAAACATCTTTGAAACTTTGTTTCAATGTATCTTTAGAAGTTGCATCAATCCAGAAAATATAAGAAAAACTTATAATTTCCATAACCCATTAGTTTTATGGAATTTGGGCATGATTTTTATTCACTATTCAAAAGTTTTATCTTTGTATTTCGAACAAATCTGGGTCTTTCCAATTCTGCCCATTCCATAAAGGAGAAACAATTTTCTTTCAAAACTTTCCACATTAGTGAAAGCAGAGAATCCAAAATGCATGTGCAATTTCTCAAGGTAAATTTCCTGTCTGGTAAACATCTGGCTAGTACTTGGTGCTGTCTCTCTAAGTGGAGACAACCACTCATCTTTAGGGTTGTTTGCAGCAATGTTTGTATAGTTCAGCTGAAACAGTATCATAAAATCAGAGCTAAAACTTTGTAATATTAACTTCTAGTATTTATGGTATGGATGTTTAAATTTTCAACCATGTTGGTTTCAGTTATGACAAAGTCACATGCATTCTCAAAGGGTCCAGGAGCCATGTCTTTCTGTTGTGCTGGAGAGCAGTTGATGTTAAGCAATAGCAGTATGGTGGGTTGCTTTGATGGACAGAAACATAAACACAAGGATTCACACTGTATTTACATTCCCTTGCATGTACTCAAATCTTTCCATACACTACTTGAAGTGGCAGTTCAATTAAGTCCCTCATGCACACTGGCTGTCATAATATTCATGCTCAATTAAACTTTACTTAAATGATATCCATAGATGATCTTACACTACTTCATTGTGGTTATTGATGCTAAACTTAGCAAGCTATCATAGTGTGTGGCATAGGGCAGTGTTTACCAACACTAACACTCTTTCAATTAAGTATTGCTACTCTACTGATAGGCATAGAAAGAGAAAGACAGGAGCAACATAGATGTGAAGTGGTATGGGGAGGCTATGATCAACTAGCTAAAAGTAAGTCTAGTTGGATCTTCCAGACATGGATCTTCTCTTGTGGGAATTTACAAAAGAAGCTCCATGTTTATATCTAAAATTCTTTAATACCAACCATTTTCAACAAGGTTGATTATGAAACTCACCTATTTCAGTTCTGCATGACTTGGGAAAGAAACTGCCATATAGAGAGATGGCATGTACTTGGATGGATCAGTGCAGCTGACCTCTAAATGAAAGTAGGCTTTGTGACATGGTGGAAATATATCCATAACCAAATACAGAGTTACAATAGTCACCCTGCAGAACTTGTACCACTGAAGCACAAATGTTCCAATATACAATGCCCTCAGATGCTCAAGGAGAAATTACATCAGGGCACAATGCCTTCCAATGGTAAGCTTTTTAGAGTCTGTGGTGTTTCACTGAATATGATAATGTTGAGAAGTAATGACAAGAAGAGAGTGAGATATACTGTACAAGACAAGCTGGAGACCTGGGAATGGGATGCTGTATGAGGATCATGGCATTGTCCTGAGATAGAGGAGTAAAGTACCATTACTGCTTGTATCTCATGCTATAGAGATCCAATATGTTGGATACTGTTGATTGCAGCTGGAAGACCATGTTGGAGGGATGGTGTTCCTGAAAGACTGAGAGCAATCTGTGATAGAAAGAGAATGTCTTCAGAATATAGTTCATTTTGACAAACATACAGAGCTGCATCAAAGGAAATGCATGAGAACATGTGCTCTCTGAGTATTTGCTGCTGTTGCTGTATACCGAGAAGAGGAAGCCTAACTGGGTGATAAGGTAGATGCTGTAATGGGCAGGATCTCCCTTCCAATACCAGTTATTTGAGACACAGTCTTGCAAAAGCATGCACAATGCCCCAAACACTGATTTGGGAGAAGGATGGGCCATTCTATACATGAGTGTCAACCTTCAGTCTATTCACAGCTTCATTCTCATTGATGCAAAGAAGAGAAGGTATGCAAAGGAAAGGTGAGTTGTAAGGCCAGAAGGGGTGGAAGGGTAGTTGATGATAGTGTAGTTGACTGTCTAGGTATGGAAGCTTCAAAGACATGCATAACATCAAGGAAACCATGCAATGAATGCCAAAACAAACAGTAATAGCATTCAAACGGCATTATGGGATTGTAGAGCTTCAATGAAGCAAATGAAGTGGGTGGGAGATAGCTTTTCTGGGTTGAAGTGTGCAGTTAGGAGAAATTCCTGAGATTAGATGGTGGTTGAGAATTGGCAGAGGAAGGGCAGATGTGTGAGAAGAGCTGGTCTGTGAGAGTGATAGGCACTAGCATGAGATTTGAGCAACTGTACAGAATGCAAGAGTAGGAGAACAGATATACCATAGTATATCCCATATATGGGGGTGGTGCTTATTGCCATTCCCTTCTCAGTCATAGACTTCACAGCAATGTGCAAATGCCTGAAGGAAGCCCATACAATGCTCATATTGGGGATGTCCAATTCTCAGTAAGATAGGGTTCAGCAAAATCTGGCACCCCATTACATAAGCAAATCTGTCCACTCAATGTCAATGACATCTACTCAATCACAATGTTATTTTTAAGTATTTTGAGTGTTAGGATGTATATAAGAAAGTATAATCTACAGTTTCTATGAAATAAAAATTAAGTTAAGTAAAATTTCATTGACCAGGTACATGTTTTTTTTTATTGCAAAAAAACATTCTTTCTTGAATTTCCTTGCAAATAAAGGCATGTTCACTTTTTTGCATTTCAGATTTGGCTGGTCATGTAATGTCACTAATGTGACAAAGTAATGAATCATATGACAAACAAAGCACAAGAACAGAGAACAATAGCTGGCATTGTAGCCCACAATTCTGCTGCAAATCCCCTCAATACCATGCCTGCAAAGTCTAAGGCTACCAAGGCATGTCTAGCAAACATTTCAATTGCAAATAAGAGCAAAGGAATCACTGTTTGTTCACAGAGCCAGACTTCACCAATTGAAAGTCTCAACTGGAAGAGTTAGTGACCACACATGGTCTCATTTGTGACTTCTACCCAAAGTATCATTCTGAATTAAATTTTATCAAACAGTATTGGGGTGCTGTAAAGCTCTAATATTGCAACATCCCTCCAACTTCAAATTTGAACATAATGGTAAAAAATGTATTGGAGTGTCTGGATAATGTACCAAATGTTCAGATTATTAGGTATGTAATTATTAACAAATCTAAAATATTTTACAGTAAATAATATTCAGACACTACTCAGATATGGCAATCATGCTGCAAGATTTATTTCTGCATATGATTTGCAGCTTGATGGTGCAGATGCAGCATGGGCAAATAAAGTAAATCATGGACACTGTACATTATCTCCAGCAATGCTTGCTATACTTTAGAAGGAGGCTTTACAGTTTTAGTAAACAGATCATATTATATTTCTCTATTATATAAAAAATTTATAACATTTTTCTTTTTTGATACCTCAGATTTGGCCACTGGGTGCTTATATAATATGCTTACATAAGGGTGCTGGATTTAGGTGAACCTTATCTTAATGCCAACACAGCATCACATCCTCTGAAACATGAATTCAGGCAATAGATATGTATTCCCCATTGAATATTGTGCACATTAGTAGCTTAAAATATATAGTACATATATAAGTATCTGCCAATGAGATATATAGTTGTAGAAGTGTAAAGTAATTGAAATTTAACATAATTACTGCAAGATCACTGCTAATTTGGCAGAAAATAATCTTTTGGTATAGAAGTCAACAATGAGCACACTGACTAACATGATTAATAGAGCAAAAATGCACTACTAGATAAGAAGAGTAACTCTCTTTGATTATAACTTTTATGGTTTTCCATCTAAAAGTCATAAAATAAAAATTCTAATTAAGGAGAGTTACTCTTCTTGATGAGTAGTGTATTTTTGCTCTATAAACCATGTTGATACATTTAGTTGTTGTTGACTTCTATTCAAATTAATTCTGCCCTCTTCAGAGGCTGCCTTATGACTGGAGTAGTTATGTACAAACAGGGACTTTGCAGAGTCCATGCATGAATAGCATGGCCTAACACATGTTTTCTCAATCACTCCTTTATTTTATATATCTATACATAGTTGATACCATTTAATCAATGTATTAGTAGTGTATCCAATGCATATTATAGGCTATTAGAGGTAAAAATAATAGTAAGCCCAAGAGTTTATAGATATGTCTTCAAATGCTTTCACATTGTTATTGTCTTACAGCTGAAAATTGAAAAATCAAATTGTGGAGTATTTTTCACCTCATCAATTAATACAAAATTGCTCCATTAATCATATCAATCTGTGCAGTTATTGCAGATTTCTATATAAAAATACCTACTCCGAGGCCACCTCACAACCTAAATAAACATGTACAAACAATGCCTTGTGCAGACTTCATGCATTAAAGGCATGGGCTAATATACCTCTCCTCATTCCACAACCCATCCTGCCTTCTGGAAACTTATATAGATGTCTAAATTGATTCAGTAGGTGTCTTTTATGATTTATTTAATGTAATATAACCAAAAAAAACTCAAAAAAATAGAGATATTCCTGTAACATGCCTCCAAAAGCCTTAGCTACTCAAAGAAAAATTGCAATTAAGAAAGCAATAGAGGTACTTAATATACAAGCATTTATTAAAAATTCTTTGTGGAGCCTGAGGACTTTAAATTCTTGTACTCTCAGGCCTGGGTTAAGAAAGCTAATAAGGAATTATATATTGCTGGAATGAAAATTATACTTAACAAGGACAAAATCAATGGACTCAAGGGTTTTGAACTTAAGAATATGGATATAAAGTATAGAAATGCAGATACACCACATCTTGAGTCTATCATCTCAAGATCTAAAGTTGGTAAAATTAAAGCAGCACTTTGGGAAGCAATTAACCCATATAAACTCAAGAAATAGAATTCACTGAGTGAAAATGATGATTCTAATAAATGGTGCCCAGGAGGTAATGAAGATGAGTTATTAACATGTTAGATAACGACAATGGTGACTGGAATGATGAAGAGTAGTGACCAGGCAGTAATGTAATGTGTTCTTGTAATATTTTAATATATATACTCAATGTCTTTGTATTTTTGAATTGATATTCATATTCTTCTCATTGTAAGCTATCTAATGGTATTAAATTTATAGTGAAATGATGCAAAACTAAGGTATAAATTGCTGAATTCAACTTTTGTGACCACACTGTGATATTCCCAAACCATATGATATACTGGGATTGGATATTCCCACTCATATGTGTTTCTACATGGAAGGTACCTGAGAGGGATTGGTCATTATTTACTTCAATTTGTAGTAGGTACTACAGGAGGAATGGACTATGATGTGCTAATGAAGAGCATGGAGGTCTTTCACTGTCAGGATGTTATGATAATGTGGATGGATAGCTGTGCATGAGATTCATAATACATGATTTTCAATGAGAATGAGTTGGCAGTCACATGGATGCCAAGTGAATTTGTTTTCCTTTTGCTTTCCACCATAGTGTATGTCACATGGCCTTGATATGTCATGTGACATCACAGTGCAGTCACAAAAGTTGAAGCAAGCTATTTTCCCCTTAAATTTGAGTCATTTAACCATAAATTATATACTGACAGATAGCTTAGAGTGAGTAGAATATGAATATGAGCATATATTTAGAAAAAAGTATCAGTTTGTAGTAAAATATCATCATGCATTACCAATTAACTAGTTCCTACTTCAGAGTCACTATGATTACCACAGATATCTTCTTCTTGATTGTCAAAAGCTTTATCTAACTTACTTCCTAAATCAGAAAGATCCTCTTCATCTTCCTCTTCACCTAATGGTGTCCACTCCTAGGATTGGTATGAATTAATGACATTACAAAGTACTGCTTTCATATTACCAACTTTGGTTTTTGAGTTAACTGACTCTAGATGTAGTATTCCTGCTGCCCTGTACTTTTGAATCATATTCTTGAGTTCAGGGCCTTTTAGCTTTTAAATTTCATTTTTTTACTGATTATGATTTTCATTATTGCTATTTGTGTTTTTTTTTTCACTTTCTTCTGTCAATGCTTTTCACATTTTTCTTTTGTGTTCAGCAATCTCTTGTGTGTACTCAATAATTTCACTTTGACATTTGTAATCTCCACCATTACTTCCCAATCCTGTGAGTGTAGAAATTTATAGTCTTCTGGCTCAACAAAGAACTTCTGAACAAATGCCTGGGCATTATATCCAAGAAGTAATAACTGTGGTTGGTATTGCATTATAACTCAAAATGATCCAAGTACACCTTCATTAATATTACTGGTGGGGAGTATCCAAGCCAACTCTTTCTCTTCCTGAGTGGCTTCATCAATTAAACCTCCAGGAGCAAATTCTGAAGTAAAATATTTCCAAGTATTTGCTACTCCTGTAAAAAAAGCAATAAGCAGTGGTTATAAATGTTTAAACTCAGGTATAAGCTCTTGTATTTTTTTAACTACTTCTGGTAGTTGCCATTCATTTCCATTTAGCCCAGCAAGTTTATAATCCACATTCTGACCAAGTAGTAAGTCAGGATTTTCAATAATTTGTTGTATGTGTTTATAAACTTTAGAATGCAATGGATCAAGATCAAGCATATTAACCTTTTCCTCAGAAAATTTGCAGACTATACATGTATGGATGTGACACAGCTTGTGCATAATGTGATAATACTGATAACTCAGTAAGAGCTGGATTGTTATGTAATGCATTATACAGATTCTGCTCCATATGGCTAAACCTGTACTATGCTTTTTTGTCTTGGATAAACTCTAAAAACTGAATAAAATGTTCTTTGTAAAGAATCAAAATACTTGTAGCTTCACAATATGATCCAAATCTTGTATTGGATGTATCAGGAAATGTAAATGCACTTTTCACATATACTTTTCACCATAAATGAAACTGATCATGATAATCCTTTTTATCTTGTTTATGGTTGAATATTGCACCTGCAAATTGCACACATTTAATTTCACACAAGCAGTCATATTTAATGCACATGCTTCAACTTCAGTTTCTTCATCCCCATTTTGCACAATTCCTCCAAGTACAGCAACATTATCTTTATTTGGGAGAGAAATTGGTCCTTCAATATCATTATGCTCCTTCTACCACTTTACCATTTCCATATATCCTCCATAAACAGTGTTTTGATCTTTATGATATCCACAACCTGCTGAAATAAATAATTTCAATACCTGCTTCTCATTATCTGACATAAGTTCAAAAGTCTCTTTTCCAAGTGTGATTACTATATTATGTAGTATCTTTGCATGATTTTCAGCCTTGTCTTTCTCAGATAATATATTCCATTTAGCTTCTCCACCAACACTTTGAATCATTTTATTTCTAGCTGTAAAAAAAACTGGCAACAAATCTTTAACCTCATCTGCCAAAACTTTTTTCCCCCAGTACAGTAAAAACAGCTTCTTGTTTTTTACTCTCCAAGGCTACAGCATCTTTCTTTTCCTTAGCACAATGATCACTGTGTAACTCAGTCAATTTGATAAAAATGTCAACAATGTGCAAAATTCCTTTTTGTTAACACTTTCCAAGTGGACTACAATTGAATAAATCATATATTGTCTCAAGTACTCTTTCATAGTCTTTAATGGATTCTTGACTGCTTCCATCAATAGATGGCATAATTCCCAGAAATCAAGAATAATGTTCCACTTCTCCAGTAGTATAATTTCCAGCCTTCAAATTTACATGTCTAGAGCTATAATCCACTGCATGGTGACTTGTACCATTAGCACTGAATGTAAAACCTATTATTATGTTAGATATGAAAATGAAGATAAATTATGTTAACATACTCTCAGTATTGAACAATTTATATCCAAGTTGAATCTGTGATGCAATTTATTCCTAAGTAATAATTTGAGAGATTGTAGGTTGACTGATATTTCCAATAACTGTTATTCCAGCTGCTTTTAGAGTTTCATGTATCACTTCATTTACTTGGTATACTGGAACTCCAGTTTTGACCAAGTAATATACAAGCTGACAAGTGGTCTCTGTATAAACACCCTTTTTAAGTAGGTTATGAGTGGTAACATTTTTTAAAATACTCATCTGAGATTTTATTACATTATTCTCATTGAGAATCTCTGAAATTCTCTGTGCATTATTGAGTGACTTCTCAAGTTCTGTGAGTTTTTTTTCCATAAATTTCTTTGTTCAGCTTTGAAGACTTATCCATAGCATTGAGTTTTTCCTCGATAATTTTTTTCTGGGCTTTGTAATCTTTCAAGCATAATAAAATAGTAGATCTCTCCAATTTGAGAGATTTTATCTGTGAGAATTGTTTAACTTCAGCTGAGTTTAGTGAATTTATTTTTTCTTCCAGAGTATTTCTTTTTTTCTTTGCTCTCCTAACTTTCTGGTATTCCAACTTTAGTTTCTTCTTAATATCCAGCTGTTTTTCTTCTTTAGATTTAAGTTACTCTTTAAAAAAAATTTGTAATTCCTTAGAATTTTGCAATTGTGCCTCTAGTTTGGAGCAATACCCATTTAACTCTGAAATGGTAATTCTTGCTCTTTAATTTCAGCTATTGCTTGAGCAAGCTGAGCTTCAGTATCAGCCAATTTCTTCTCTAAAATTTTATTCTCTTGGTTTTTCTCAGTATTTTGATATGTTCTCTGAAGAGCAGTCTTTCTTTGTAGAATTGCAGTCTTTTCTGGTATGATTCTGGCACGATTTTATTCACAACAGGCAAGATCAACATTTTCTATCAAAATTTGGCAGCACATTACTTCTCAAAATAATGGCAAATAACAAAAAACTTTAATCCTCCAACTATTTACAAATAATCACCTAAATATTTTCAAGTTTAAGGCATATTTATGTTATATATATGAGATGAATATACAGTATAATATGTGTATAAAATTTCCGAAATTTTTCTTAAAAACTTAAAATACTTTATGCTTGTATTGCAGCATAGTATGAAAGATTTACTATTTCTTTGTCTTCTGGTTTGGCTGTGGATTATTTAATAACTATCCCCTAAAAACTTTAAATATTCTAGGAAATTTCTTGGATATTTCCTGACATTTTACGCCAATTTTATATCAGCCATTATTTACACAAAAATGATAAAAAATGTAGAATACTTAAGCAATATTTAAGCAATACTTGCCAGACTAAAATTTATTGTTGTTTGTCATTATTTTAACAGGTCATGTGCTGATAAATTTTGACAAAAAGTGTTGATCTTGCCCATTGTGATTGTTTAAGTAACTTAGATTAATTAATATATTAAAAAAGCACACTGTACAGTTTGGTAAAATATTGGGATGGGGTGTCAGTATGTTGAATGAAGGAAGAAGTGAGGAAAGGGTGTGCTATCTCAAAGTTATACCTTGCCTTTAATATGTGAAAATGACCAAGTCCGAGTTTGCACATGTTTGTCTGGGTCATATGGCAGCTTTCAAGTAGCTCTAAGGCTATTTTGAACATAACTTGACAAGGAGGGTACAAATTGATATGATTTATAGAGCAAAATTGGACTACTTGATAGGGGGAACAATGCTCCGTCACTACTTTTTTTATTTATTGATCTTAACGATCTGTGCAGTCATTGTAAAGTTAGGTTCAAAATCATTTTCCCTGCCAAATTAGCAGTGATTTGGAGAATATTTAAGATCATGAAGTTATAATTGAGAAATTTTATTTTATATTCAAATATATATGTCTAATATACATATAAGAGTGTTCTACATTTATTTCTCTAGCTATTTATGTGTTGTGGAAAGTGGAAATCCAAAAATTGCAGGTGGCTTTAGCTTCTGGAGAATGTCACATCATGTAATATGGCATCATGCTGCGGCACCGTGATTGTGGATTGGGCACCTCCATTCAGAATGTAACAATTTTGTAAGCAGCAAATGCCAGAGTTTGCTCATTATTTGTTTGATGTGGCTGTGCCCTTTGCAGGTATGAACTTCAGAATGTAATGATTTTGTGAGTGGCAACTGCCAGTATTTGCACAATATTTGTCTGATGTGGCTGTGCCCCTCACAGAAGCGAACTTGAAAATGTGATAATTTTATGAGCAGCAACTCCTGGTTTTACCCATACCCATAATCTGGCTTGAACTTGTTCTGGGATACAGTCTAATGAGTTTGTTTGTTTAGAGTCAACCTGGAACATGTCAAAATAAATTAAGAAATTTGATCTCATTCTGTGACATATTCAAATGTTCAGTTCATTCATTTAGATTCATCTTGGAACAGATCTAAATGAATTAATTCATTTGAACTCATTCTTGAATGTATTCAAACAAATTCATTCAATTATAATTGCTCTGGAATATATATAAATGAGTTTGTTTATTTAAAATCATTTTGGGATGTATTCAAACAAGTTAATTCTTTTGGTATAATTTTGAAATATATTCTAACAAATACTTAAAACTTCCTGGTATTTAATGTTAGTTTGGTGTGCATTATCACCTGGAATGCCCTTCTGATGTACAATTGCTATTCTGTACTCTTAGTGCCACACTATCTACATTAATAGAGTTTGAGGGTATTTGTTGTGTTGTATTGTACTGCAACCCCTCTGGTAGAACCATCTTTTTAAAAAGTTGATGACTAATCAACAGCTGTTAGTGGGAATCACCAATCCCTATGTTACTGTCACATAGTTTCAGACCTTGACCCAAGGCCATAACTATCCTTCCTCCTTACTATTCCCTTCAAAATAACATGCAGTACATACATTACTTTAGTATCTATTACTCCATGTAAATATATCTTGTGAATATGTATGCATAATTTATAAATTGTGATATAAGTGAATTTCCCTGCCAAATTAGGCATCAAACCCCAGTGAGAACCTGCACAGAGATGGACTGAGATTTTCAGAGATTTTCAGAGCAATCTAGGCACTCTGTAAATCTCAGCAAATTGACTCTTACTACAATTTTATCTGAGGTAGTCTGAATTGTTTTATAAGGTCCAAAAAATTGTATTAGAGATTAATCTGATTTATATATAATTATCTGAGTGCTACTGAGAACTACTGAGTTCTACTGAAATACATACATCTGACCTACTTAATCCCCATCCATAATATCAAACCCCACATCACTGCAGCACCACTGGGGTACACCAGCCATCAGTTCACTTCTGGTAGTGCTGTGACCCACTGGATTGCATGAAAATTTAGCTTATGAATTGGTTGTCACTCTTCTTATGGTGCCACATAAGTATCTAAAATAAACTCAGGGAATGTACATGTTATAAATGTGTGTACCAAATAGCCACAAATGTGTTCAAGTGTGTTGGAAGATGCATGTCATGGTACCCAAGTTGAATGATACCCATCATTTTGGATGGCTGCCTATTCCTAGTACTCAGCATTGAATAGAATAGCTACAGGGAAGAAGAGAGCAAAGAAGAACAGGTGTGTAACAAGGTGTAACATTGGTAGCTGACTCTACAAAAAATTTCATGTACAAATAAGGATGTATTTACTTACATATTCACACAGATCTATCCACAGAATATATATTTACTATACTACATTGAAGAAAGTAACAAAAAAGATGTATTAAGCATTGAGAAGCAAGAAAACAATACTGGGTCAAGATTTGTGATGGATTTCGTCACACCCCACGATGTCACACTCACAGCCCCATCATGGGCATTGTGCACCCCCACTCACCTCAGACAGGGCAGGATCAGATCTAGGAACCAATGGTACAAACATATTTACTTAATTTTTAGAATTTTGAATAAGATATATTCTCAAGACAGATTTATAATCATTTTCTCAATATATCTCCAAATCGGATTGCAGTTCAGATTAATAAATCAAATTCAAAATTTGCTGCATGAACATATCCTTCAGAAAATTATCCAGTTGGTAAATTCAGAATTGGCTTGCAGAATATGTTAACATTGGGTCAAGCATTGCTTTTAGAATAGATTCTTGGATCAAATATTAATTCCTATTTTAAATCTCACACACAATTGGAATTCAAAACTTATTGTGTTCTATATTCTAATTGTTACCAATATATGTTTGTACTATCTGGCCACAGATCCGATTTTGGCCTGTCTGAGGTGACTGTTACTGCATCACTGGCAGTAACACTGTGACTCACACTTGTCTCCCAAACCCATTCTATACTACCATCACCACCACCACTACTAACCACATCACTGACTACACAACCATCAAGGGCAGTGACAATGACAATGCACTGCAAGCCAGGAAGACAGGGAAGGATGAAACAGGAGGAAGGGAAGGAAGGGTGGAAGGGTGGAAGGTGAGGAGGATGGTGAGTGTGTTGTGCACAACAATCCTTTCATACACTAACCTCCATCTCCCCTCTGCACACTGCACAACATGGCAGTGTTGTTGAAGCTCCCAATGCCTCATACACATCCCTGCCATATCATTAGGGTTCTCATCACATCATTTGGGCCACCACTGCTCTGTTTGGGCCCCCACCACGTAATTTGGATTGCCATTACTTCATTAAGGGTGGCATCTACAGTGATCATGAAGAGTTCCTTTCTAATATCTGTTATGAAAGCATTGGTAACCACAATGCATTTATGCATGATCTTTACAAGAAATGCTGGTTCAGATATTTTTCATTTTAATTTATAAAACACATACTCATTTCATCTGCAGCTCTGGTACAGTCTGTTACCACCCTTAATGTTGCTCAGAAGGCCAAATGGTTGTTGAACCTTAGTGGTATGCAGGATATTACAGCTACGGATCCAGAATCTATATGCACCTGACATATAAATGGATTTCATTCTTTTGACCTAATTACTTAGTTGTACATACTTAGTTCTAATTACTTTCCGATCATCTTTCTATTTATATATTATGTTGAACTGTAAGTAATCTTATACTAATATATCTGGCTTTTATTATTATACTTCAGTAGTCCCATATATAGTGGCTATATAATGTCTGAGAAACTAGTGAGAAACAAACTAATTGAGAGATAATTAAATGCAATTAGAGACATAAATTATCACTCAGATAGTCCTAACAGTGATAATCTTTAAGAGGCAACTCTGAATTATACATAATGTAACCAATTACAAAAATTCACACTGTGATGTATAATACTACCTAAATTCTACTTATTATGTTCAATTCAGACTACTTATAAGTTCATTATGCAAAATTCTCACTTTATGTTTTTCCTGATGGCCTGAAGATCGACGAATAGCAGAACACGAGCTTGAGCGTTACGAGATGGATGAACTGGTTACATTTACTGGAAAAGACTCAACATTAAACCTTGTGGATTTCTGGGATGTGAGTATGGTACATTTCTTAAAATATAAACCATCAGCTTACAGGTATTTAGTGAGCTGAACATGATTATAAATTGCTATTTCATGTAGCAATGGATGCCCTGCCAGCACAGGCTTCAGCTGTTGCTTGTGAGTGTATATTTCCATCTAGTAAAGAAACATCCACCCTTCGCCGTAGCCGTATTTCTCCAGCACTGTTTGAATCTCTTCAAGTTTTGAAATGTTTCTTCAAGAAGCAGTGGGCATCATTTACAGATCATCTTCTTGCAAAGGAGGACTATACTATCTCTGGGCATATAACTTCTCATGCGATGGAGGAATTAATCCTCCACAATAAGCTGACTGAGTTGGTAGACCTTGTTGACAGCGCAAAAAGCGAGGGCCACATACCCATAGAATTCGGGGCCCGCCACTTGGCGTACTTCAAGTGGATTGATATACAACTTGCTTCAAGTATCCTACTAACTGATCCATTACTAGTAACTATGAAATTACTTCCATACTGATATCTAGTATCCTATTTTTCAATACAATATTGGCTCCTAATTACTATGTCTCAAGTATCTACGCATATTCTATGATAGTTGTGCTCAAGCAATCCAGTCCCCTGATCGGTGGACAAAGATCACGGAAATGGCCGAATTCATCTGACGCTTCGCAATTCACTTCAGTTCAATTCGCCAATCACGAATTCGAACGAACTATGACACAATTTTCAGTTGGTTTCGTTTTGTTTCAGTTCGCGGCAACACTTATTGGTAAGTACTCTGTGATCGAATTGTTCTAGTGTTGTTGACGAAGCGAGATGAAACGAAACGAACTGAAATTTTATTCTAGTTTGTTTGAATTCATGATTAGCGAATTGGAGTGAAACGAATCGTGAACTGCCTGACGAATTCGGCCACTTCCGTGATCTTTGTCCACCGATCGGAGGGCTGTATTATTTCAAATGCATTCTGAGCACAGCTATCAAGAATATGCATAGATACTTGGGATATAGTAAGGTAAAGCTAACGTTGCAATGAGAAATACAATACTAGGTATCAGTATGGAAAAAAAACTATTGTTACTAATAATGGATCAATTAGTAGATAGAATACTTAGAACAAGTTGTCGACTCGTGTATTAAACTTCAATCGACTTGGACAAAACTTAAGCCTCTGAATTCTATAGACAAGAATCTGAATGGGCTGATGAATCCATGGTAAGTACTAAGTAGTGGATATTATTGACCTACATGCACTTAAATATTTACTAGGCTTCAGATTTCTTTCCAAACTCTCTTTTCAAGCCATCGTCAGTATCACCCAGACATCTGTAATACCTTGAAAATGGGGAGCAAAGTTGTCCCGCCGGTACCACTCTGACACAGAATGGAGGGCTCCAGCAAAGGCAGTGCAAACTCTAATCTCTTAATTCGCAATGGCTGCAGTAATGTTACAAAGGAAGATAAAAAGAAGGTGAGGAGAAACACGTCCAAGGACGCGATGAAGAACAGAGAATAGGACAGATAGTCAGCCAGACTGAGACGCGTTGAAAGACACCTAGACGCCAATCACGTGTACACGCCGGCTAATGGTCACGATGACTTTCGCTCCCAGTTCGTGATTGATTCGTGAGGTAGTTCGCTTCTAATTCACTAAAACGAACTTGTGCGAATTAATCACTTCGTCAACAACACTAAATTGTCCTGAGGCATAGAGGAAAGATTGAGGAAATTGGGCAGTCGGCCCAGTGAAAATAGACCGATACCCGGTCGTTCACGTGTTTTCCTGCGGCACGTGGTATGAAGGCCAATGTCCTATCGATACAACGACCTAAGGCTCCAACCATATAGTATACAAACTGTATCTGTATCTGTATATCTAGGTCAAGTCCTGATATATGGTAAATACATAGTATATAGATTTTTGTATATGGTTTTATTTTTTACCTTCAAATTCCCCCTAAACCTCTTGAGCAACCATTGTCACTTTGATTGTAAACCCATAAATAGCAAGAAATCACGAGCCCAGATCCCGGCAGCTCTGCCGACACCCAAATGTGGCATTTTATATCACATGACGTGACATTTCACACCAATCCTAGCCAGATAAACTTCTGATTGGTTAAAATATATTTGATCTAAGCTGGCAGGAGTTTGGCAGGAATTAGGTTTTTGAATTTGAACAATATTTGAAATAACTGGCAAAGATATCTGAGAGTGGAAGGTAGTCCTCCGAGGTTAACTTCGAACGGTCTCTTGCACAAGTTAATGCAACAAGTTGAAACAACTGGCTGGATGTCTGAAGTTTTTTGAGAAAGTCATTAGAGATGAGCTAAATGGCCTAGCAAGCTCACTCGAAAGCTTCTGAAAAGCTTTATAACTTGTAAGTATCAGCCATGTCTTGAAATTATGTTCAAACTACCTGTAAGTAATTTTTCATAGAGTAAGTAGTAGTAGTCTATATAAGTATAATGAAATGACACTGCATTTTCCGAGGCTTTCTCCTACAATATAATGCAAATACAATGGAGTAACAAGTTGGAACTATTACACAAACTAGTATTTAGCTTGCAACCAGCCCATGTTCATTGCTTACATGCTTACCTTGCTTCATATTAGAAGTTACTTTCTTACTTGTTATTTCTCAATCAAAATAACTCGTAGTATAATAGTACCTTGAAGGATCCATAGATCCCAAGGTCTATATCATCCAAATTTGTTTCTGTAGATATTAAAGTGTCAATTACTTCGCATTTTCTTCAGTATTTGCTCAACTTGTCTTAGAAATAAAATGCATATGGAAAAGCACATGGCTATTTGTATACAGAAAATGTATACTACATATATACAGTATATTAATGTGTAAATATATATATGTATATTTAAGCCTTTTGGAGTATATATACTATATCGCAGGGCCCAAGGTTACGTTTCAAAATTTCCTTTTTGGGTTCCACGGCGTCTCGCGCATCGCGTTGACTCCTAATTCCCTCCATCGACGCTCTCCTCCAACTCTCCTCTCCCCTTCATCCCCCGTCCTACCCTCATCCACCCTCTTTAAGTGTTTAACGTCAACGCGAACGGTTACTCCATCACTACTCATTTCACCTATGGAGAGAAATGTAACATCCACCCTCCATACGAGTAAATCGTCGTCACCGACATTACGCCACTTCCCAATATCCAACCATCATCCTACCAACCCCCTTTCGTGCAAAAAATTCGCATACGCGATTCTCAGGAAGCGAAGATCTCGAGGAGAAACCAGAAGAATAGGAGAGTAACGCGTGCGTTGCGTATTTGCGCATCGCAGCCTCACCTGCCTCCCACGTCCCTCCTCTTCCTCCTACTGCCGCCTTCCCCATAATTCTCTCATCTGTGAAATTGAATACAAGATATCGAGGGGATATGAAGAGTCAACGCGTTTGGGAGTGCTGGAACGAAACGGAAGTATATTGTATTGGTCCATTCATGGATGTTTTTTGAAATTTGAAGTTTTCAAGTTTGTTAATTCTTCACTCAGATATTTCGTACTATAGGCTATCTATAATCCTTTTAATATAATAATATTTTAAATACGAAAGTGTTAGAATGTGAGGGACACCGGGAGCAGAAGAAGGGAAGGGATAGGAGAACTTGACCTGAGGCGAGCTGCATATACGCAACGCGCGCGCGAGAGGCTTGCCTCGTGAAACCAAAAAGGAAATTTTGAAATGTAACCTTGGACCCTGCGAAAGTTTTACGAGTTGAACCGGTCGTTGTATCGACAGGACATAGTCCTTCATATAACGTGACCTCAAGTCACGACAACGATCGGCTACCGGTCTACAGTTACAGGCATTGGTCACCCAGGACCCCTGAAAATCCCAGGTAATGTTTGATCCTAATCCCCCCCTTGTGGCTGAAAAAAATTTAAAGATAGGATACTGTTTGGCGGAGGTCCCCCTATCAGGGTCAAAAAATCTATTATAGCTGTCGCGGAGGGGTAAGATACACATCCCCCGGTTCAAACACTGTCCCACCTTCCCGATTTAGATATTTGCTTGAGCTGAAGTACTGACATGTTTTATTGAAGTTATAACCATGTATGCGAAAGGTGCCGGTAAAGGAGGGAAGCACAACTGGGTTTCTTCCACAAACAATATTGGCGCTATCTCATATCTCGGAATGCAACTCTGGCGGCAAACAAGACGAGGTAGTCGCCATTTCCATGGCATTTTTGGCCCAACTGCGCACCTTACTTTGCCGTAATTTGTTCATGTTCCAGCTGCAGCATTCATCTGTGAACTTCCTGTATCATCTGTCCCCACACACTCGCAAAATAATGCCATTATTGACATGCATAACACATTCTTCACCGAAGTTTTTACTGATATTGTGGAACAGAAAACCCTTGTATTAGATGCAGTAAAACGGCTCACTTCGCGCTTAATAACAGCTGGGATCAATAAATAAGGCCCCAATCATACCTATTTATACTTTTCTGCTTTTTTACGGAATTTAGCGAATTTTTGGAGGTTTGGTATATTTATCCCCCTATGAAGTGCAAAATTTGTATGTAAGATACGCTATCCCCCTAAAATTCGAGCGAATTTGGCCCCCTATAATCGGGCAAAAATCGCGATTTTTGTATCAAACCCTACCTGGGGTTTTCAGGTGTCCTGGTCACCCCCACTCTGAATTTCACTCCTGCAAAGGGCGCAGCCACGTCAAACAAACAATGCGCAAACTCCGGCAGTTGCCGCTCACAAAATCGTTACAAAAAACAGTATTACATCGTCTGCGCACAAAAGAACGAATCCAATAAATTGGACTCGTAACCCTTTCATGCTCATCCATCAACCACCCATGTATGCATTAAAAGTACGAACGAATCAAAATCAAGGGGTTTACGACTATTTTCTTGTACACCGTCCTTCATTTTCAACAAAGAATTTCCAGAGACTCCTTGAATTCAATTCCAAGATACGTTGGAGAACGTGAGAGCATTTACTTTCCCCTGAGGCTTATATAGGAGAGTACGCGTAGAATACTCATAAGCTAGAATGGAAAATACTAAGTGAAGTTAAACTAATGTTGAATAAAGATAACTTACGAATGAACTAGTTAGTATGCAATGAAAGTGAAGAGAAGATCAAATCATTATTAGTATACGATAGATAAATACCATGAATGCGAACATACATATGCGGTGAAATCCTTACCGCCCATATCATTATCGTAAAAAACGATACGATCATCGTTATAATTCGCATATATCCCTTTGTTAATGCTGTTTATATCCTTAAAATGAAGAGTATCGTTGACCACTACAGGCTCCGTATGAATACAACTCACTGTAACACATATAGTAATGAAGATAGACTCACAAACTTCGCCCACGTTGCAGATTATCTTCATTATTCGGGATATTGGCAGTCTTGTGGATGGTTCCTGCCGTCAAGGTAATACGCCGGGAATCTCCTTCTTTGAGGATACTCGCGTTAACAGAACCGAGCTCCAGATATCTCCATTGGCTAGTTTTAGTCCATCCATCCATGCCTGCCACAGAGACTACCCCAAGCTGGAACGAGTTACCACGTTAGCCATCGTAAATTTAATAGTTAATGAAAGGGTTTACAGGGTCCTCAGCAAGGAACTGCTTGTAAAATTAAGCGCATGTTCTTGTAGTGATTGAGATATGCGCACCTCTGACTGTAGCCCATCCGCACCCGGGCGCTTGAACGTGATGTGAGCTAGAATTTTACCATCCGATGGGTTGGTGACTTTCCTGACCACATAAGTGATGTTAGGGCTGGGGGACAGCGGATTATCGTGTTGATGAAAACTTCCGAGATTGTTAAAGTACAAAAACCCATCTGGATCTGTATTACAATGATAAATTAAATATGTGTCTTGGAGCATCAAGTAGGAGACGCTTACCTCTCCCAATGTAAGCGTTGTCAGCGAACTCTCTGCCAATGTCAGGTACTTCGACGCGAAGAGCTTTGACAGTGTCAAAGTGTCTTTCACTGGCGAAGAAAAGAGTGCAACCCGTGACGTGGTAATCATACTTTTTCTTGAGAGTGCTGAAAAGGTCCTCTCCACCCATGGTGAAATTTTCTTTGGAGTGGATTGATATGTAGAATTGGAAGAACGATGAAGAGTTCTTAGAGTACGAGCAAAATACAATCTCCTTCTTATACCTTTTTCTTATTTTCGGAATTATGTATAAACGGATGTTTATCATGCAAGAATTGCGCAATTAAAGAAGGTTATGAAAATGATTCAACCTCAAGCCGGCAAAGTGCTCGAGGCTACACCTGACAGCCGATGATCGCTGTAAGATCTTTACTCGCAGTGCATTCCGGACATTTGGCCTCTCCGGTCACGCTTTGGGCAATGTATTTCCAGTATGAAAATATTGTTACGAACATAGAGTCTTTCAAAGTATATAAATATGAGATAAGGTATGAGATATGAAAGTCCTGATGACCTTCTCCACCTACTTTGTAACCGGATAATTTTGTCTCCATGGTGCGAGCTGTCAACCGACGGGTATGGCTAAGAGTGGTTCGAATGTACAGTATATGGCTGATCTCAACATTGGCAATCTCAATGTTCGAAGGAAGTGTTTCGCATTAGAGCTTAGGATATTCGTAGTACCGGCAGCAAAATACACTGTGGAGAAGGTCATCAGGTCTTTCTGTTCTCACATCTTATTTTATACGTTGACAGTCACGATGTTAGGAGCAAATGTTCTCCGTGCTTCATTATTCAAAGCGCGACCGGGGAGATCAAATGACCGGAAAGCGCTGAGAGCACAAGTCTTCCAGATACCAAAACTTAATATTGCTCGCAGATGTTTGGATATCCTGACTCTAGATGCTTTGTTCTATATCTAGGTACTAGTTAACCGGACTCAATAAGTATAAAATGACGATCACTTATCTCTTGAGCTCAGTATTAAAATGAAGAGGTCTCTTGAATAAGTAATATTATCAAGGTGGAACTGGAGAGCTAGCACGCATGAAGAATATGGAATTACTTGAAAACTGAAGCATGGCTGCACAGTGAAATCGGTGCGCTCTCTCATACAGGTATGAGTAGATATGTTTATCGATAGCTAGAATAGTATATGCATGCTGCAATGAACCCATTTACTCTGCAAGATTATTTATGGAGTGCCCATAGCACACCAAAGTACTATTTTGCAATACCATCCGCGACCTATGCATATCCGTTTGGGGAACTTAGGCTATCTTGTAGTCTATAGAGATCTCAGATACTATTGCCTACCCTGTACCGGCGCTATGTGTGCAATAATGTTGCTTGAGATTTTCTGTCTAAGATTAGAGATTGCACAATGTCAACTGTCTTTTGACAAACACTGACGGCGCACAGCTTTTCTCCAAAGACTTAACAAGGTATTTACATCCATCCAAGGTCATTTTGAGGTGTAAATAATCTAATTGACAGCTTGATGAAAGCAATATCTTACTCTATATAAAGCCACGATGATCATATCGACCTCTTAACGCCAGCGGTTGCGGAGTCATCTCCGCTGTCTATCTCCACCCCACACCTCTCGACATCCTCAGCAGAATAAATGAAGCCCCCGCCTCCTGCTTCGCCGAATTTCTTTCCTGTTTCTGCTCCAGCAACCATCTCCTCGCCGCCATCTTCAAAGGTGCCGGCGCTCGATACGGCTCTTTCTCAACCTAAAAGTACTGCCGCCACCTCATCCTTACCTATGAGCCTTGATGCGACTAGCAAAACGGACCACTTGACTGTGCAGAGTGTTGGTGTTTTCTCTGCCTCAGCTTTACCACTTGGTTCCAGGCCACCCAATAGCGATGAATACGACGATGGTGGTAATAAAGTTGATGGCCGTCATATAAAAACCACTGCTATGGTGAGCTCTGGTACCTTTTTTAAGCCTTCGAGGAAATCGAGCAAGGAGGAGGAAGTTAAGAAAGACGTTCGCAAGGTTAGGCGATCTATTGCTCTTTTTGCTTCCATTTAACATGCTGTCTTCCTGTAGCGTGTTCTGAAATCCGCCCTGGAGACACTGGGTACAGCGGGAGGCACTGCACTAGACCTCACAAGGGAGGCACTCGAGTTAGGGGTTGATTTCCTTGATCTGGCACCCATACCTGGATTGGGGCCTGCGGCGAGAATAATGTTGAATATTTGGGATGCTGTCGACAAGGTTGATGTACGTATCCTTCTTGCTTTTTCCCTTATATGAGGTATAGGATGGTATTGACGTAAGAGGGTGTCAGATAAACCATCTTGCCTGTTTCCGACTCGCCGAGCGCTGTGCCGATATTCTGCTCTCCGTGCGCATGGAGGTAAAAGAGGCTGGTGATACAGTTACTGAGGAATTGAATGATCCTATGCGAAAGTTGGAAAGGTACGTCCGTATGACCACGTTGTCGTCCATTCTTCGGTGTTGAAATAAAAACATCATTCCAGTTCGTTCGACGGAGTCCTCAGCTACTTGCAGACGAATAATAGTATCCCACTGATAAGGAGATATCTTAAGCGGGACGACATTCAACGAGAGATAGCTGGTCTGTCCGCCGGGCTTAAGGATACGCTGGATATGTTTGGTGTGAGTCCTTCGCGTTTTTCTCCATTAATGTCTTAGGCTAGAACTAATATGACATAAACCCATAGCTATCGGTGCAGATACGTATTTTGAAGGGGGTCCAAGAGGCAGAAAGACGGCGACAGGAAGATACACAGGCGATGCTTGCGCAGATGCTCGCTATTCAACAGCACAGCTCGTCTTTACAGCCTCCACAACAGGTTCCCTGGCAGGCTAAAAAGTCTACTACATTAAACCATCCCAGTAATAACAACAAAAGCCTGCCTGTAGATACTCTTCAACGGTCTTCCTCTCAGATAGCATTTTCGACACTCTCTATGAGCACGACATTCACTACGTCATGCTCGATGCCACTTGTAGACTCACAAAGCATTTCCCCGACTACGCCATCTGCATCAGAAGTTAAACAGACTCTGTCGCAGCTTCTCGAATTGCAAAATAATGAAGACTCGAAACGGGATGAGGAAAATATGGAGGAATTGTCGAGGAAGTTGTGGGGAGATGCAACGATGACTAGGTACACATAACGGCAAGGAAGCACATTATAGTCACCTTTCGTTCTCAGTTTTAAAGAATGGAATAACTTTTCATACCAAAATTCATTATTATAAAACATGACCTATGTAACTGA
The DNA here is from genome assembly GCA_036940585.1 of Cyathus olla. NCBI lineage: Eukaryota > Fungi > Basidiomycota > Agaricomycetes > Agaricales > Nidulariaceae > Cyathus > Cyathus olla. Next base: position 27,347 of record JASFCY010000008.1, read on the forward strand.
GATTACTTATTATGGTTTAGGGCAGGTATTCTGCCTGCAGTACGAAACGGCACATTTTGCAGCGAACTTATAAGTTACAACTATAGATCCACGTGTCCTGCGTCCGTGCACTAGGGCTGCCAACCGTTACCGTACAAAAACGGTTTACGGTTGCCGTAGAAAAAAGAAAACCCACATGAAGCATGCATTCATATTCTGGTAAGGGACATTGGTGTGTATGAAGGTGATGCCATCACACACATTTCCTACAGGGAGAAGTCCTGCACACAATGAACCATAAGTGAGCAAAAAAAAAAGAAAAAGGAGAAAGTTTAGTACTTACATTATAATGCATTACCCTCCACTCACCCCCCTTGTCCCAGTCCTGCAATCTAAGGATGATACCAGTATGCACAGCTGCTGTGACGTTGGTAAGAAATATGGGAATGCAAGAGGAATTAGCTTACTACTTTAGAAATGATGAGTGCTGAAGATGGAGTGATGATGTAGCAATGAGAGGTTGAGAAGTGTGGGAGGGACACTGAGCAGTGGTGATGAGAAGCAATGAGCAGTGGTGATGAAGCATTGCAGGGATGCTGAGGGGGTGGTGAGATGCATGACAGGACGGTACGGCATGTGAATAAGGCATGTGCACAATGGTGGTGGAAGGGGAGCGTGAGGTAGTCTTTTAAGTGAGTGGATGAACATTAATCAAGCTTCTGTGGTACAGTTGGTTGATTGCTTTGATAATTGACACTTACCTACTAGGTCCTTGGTTCAATTCCTTGTTGGGGACATTTCCAGATACAAGTGGTGGCTTTATTTTTATTATATTATTAATTAAAGTAAACAATTATAATACTGCGGATATTCCAAGCAATGTGCTATTCCATGCTACGGAATCTGTGTATTCCTCACGGAATTTTCGAGTCCACACAATTCTGGACAGATCTGTACGGATCTGTGCGGACTTTCGACCTAAATTATAGCATATTTCCTGCCAAATTCTGGTCGAGATATTCCGTACAGATCCGTACGGAACATCTGGGTGAGCATAAAGTCCTGGTACAACTGCCGTTTTCGGTTCCCTAATTTGTATCGCTTTGCTTGTGACATTTTAGGTATTCCAGGTACGTTATACTTCTATCTTTCTTCATTTTCCGTCGCATAATGAAACTGTAAATTTATAGGTTCTGCTGTAGCAGTTGGGCACCCTCAATTTGAGTTGTTGCCTGAGTAAGCTGAGTCTGAGAATCAACAAATTTTCTCTCTAGATCCTTGTATTCTTGACTGATCTCATTAGAATCATTTGCTTTCTTAAGAGCTGCCTTTCTTTGTGCAATTGCACCCTTTGAAGGCATATTTCTGTTCTGTTTTCCTTGTTCTGGCTTTATAGTATTATTTTAAGTAATTTACATTGAATAATATACCATAAAATCATACTATACACTCAAATAAGAGTTTGGGACAGCTTTCAGTGTGTTGAATGAATGTAGAAGTGAGGAAAGAGTGTGTTGTGCCATGCTTTCAGTGTGTGGAAACTACATAAGTACGAGTTTGTATATGTTTACACAGGTCATATACCCCCATCCTTCCCTCTAGAAACGAGCCATGCCCGAATACACGCCCATCGACGAGATTCCTGACGTACGTCCCCCTCTCTTCTCCACTAACCCAACCCAACCCAACTCCATATGCATAGCTCATCTCATCAACCCACCAAACATTCCGCACAGGCCTCACCTACTCCCTCCCCTTCCGCCTCGCCCAACTGCACCAGCTCGCCTTACTAGTCCAAGAAAACGCTGAATCCCTCGCAGAGGCGCTGCACGCGGATATGGGCCGCCCTAAGCAGGAATCGTACCTCGCCGAGCTGACCCCGCTCGTTACACGCGCGTTGGCCTGTGCGGAGAAGTTGCCCGCGTGGGTGGAGGAGGAGGATATGAGTGCGCAAGTACCCGATTGGCAGAGAGGGTGGAGGTGTAGGATTAGAAGGGAACCAAGGGGGGTTGTGTTGATTATTGCGTGAGTTCTTCTTTCTTCCCCTTCGACTATAGGCTAATGAGGTTAGACCATGGAATTACCCCTTTATCTTGTCGTTGCAGCCGCTCATGGGCGCTATATGCGCGGGGTGCTGCGCCATCCTTAAGCTCTCGGAGATAAGCCCACATACATCCTCAGTCCTCGCGAAGCTTTTACCGCAATATCTCGATCAGAGGGCGTATAAAGTCGTTTTGGGGGGTGTTTCTGAGGTTAGTAAGATCCTCGAAGCGAAATGTCAGTTCCCCCTTCCCCTCCTCCATCTTACTAACAAAGGAACTTGATAGTCGATCACATATTCTACACCGGCAACTCCACCATCGCACGCGTCATCTCCCGCGCGGCCGCTGCGCACCTTACACCGCTCACGCTTGAGCTGGGGGGGAAGTCGCCTGTGCTTATTGATCTCAAGTATGATTTGGAGGTGGCGGTGAGGAGGATGGTGTGGGGGAAGTGTAATAATGCGGGGCAGGTTCGTGTTCCTTTTAGTCGTTCTTCTTTCCCCCTCCTCTCCCCTCTACATTTCTTATTCTCCTTTCCCGTGGTTCCTTCCCTGTTCTCCTTTCCTCGTTCTTCCTACCTCTCTAATTTCGCGAATCTTCTTTCCTCCTCCCTCTTACCTCCCTCTCCCACCTCTTTCTTCTCTGCCTACCCTACAAAACCACTAACATCCCCCTAGATCTGCATAGCACCCGACTACATCCTCCTCCCGCGCCCCCTCCTCCCCTCCCTCCTCACCCACTTCAAAGCTACCCTCAAAACCTTCTTCCCCACGGGGGCCATCCACTCCCCTCCTACTCCTCCATCGTCTCCCACGCACACTTTTCCCGCCTCCAAGGGCTCCTAAAGGAGACGAAGGGAACGCTTCTCGCGGGTGGGGAGGTGGATGCAGAGAGGAGAAGGATGGAGCCGGCTTTGGTGGAGGTGGAGGTGTAGTGACTTATATAAGTCCAATAAATCCTAAGAAATCCCAATAAGTCATTAAGTTTATTAATTATGTAAACAGTACTGTAGCTGATCTGGAACCTGGTCACCCTAGTGCATATTTAGAATTACTATCCAGAGAGCACATGTATTTAAAATATAATACATGTGCTGCATATTGATCCTAGTTTGGAATCTGTAGCAAGTTGAATCATGATTTTTGAGGCACTCTACCATATGCTATGAATATTTTTGTCAAGGGAACTCTGAAATTTAGAAAAATTGGGGAAGCTGGTCAACCCTTCACTTGAATTGATTTCAGCTGAATTATTTTATTAAAGACTTAAGTCAGACTTATTTTATTATCAATTACTTCAATCAAAATGAATCTCACTGACCACAACTTGGAGATTTTGAGGCATGTATTATACAGATTACTGATCTAAATCATGCATAAGTGTATAAAAATATATAACACATAGTTATCAAAGAGTTATTATGGGCTATTCCTTGAAATCTAACAACATTGTGCATTCCAATGAATGAAAGAATGATACAGCTTTCTAGATTAATGTGAGGTTTTTAAAGACAAAAAAATAGCTAAAAATACAAAAAATACATACATTGAAATCTGATATACATCAAAAATTAGATTCCAAAATATTGTATTGATGGAATATCTTTTGGAAAAGATATGGAAGATTCAATATCTACCTTTTGATCTGCCTGTTAGCACCTATCTGTATGAAGGTTGGTGAAATGAAGTGATACTTTGAAAAAATCTGGCCACAAAACCAGTCTCATTTAACAGAGTAGGTTTGAAAATAGCTACGTAGCACTATTTTCCATAGTGAATGGAATGAGAATGAGAGAAAATTCATCCTCTTCAAAGTGTGTGGGAATCTTCATTCCAAATTTGGCTGATTTCTGTTGCAGTCAACAACCAACTTTCTACAACAATGCAAGGAATCATAATAATATTTATGGGGTAGGTAGATGTAATGGTATTCTATGATATTGTAGCTAAAGAACTGACAGAGCAGCATTGCAGAGGCTGACAGATGAGCTTTGACCAGGTTCTGGGTTTGACCAAGTTCCTGATTGGCTATGGTAAATGTAACTCATATTATAATTTATATATGAAAATTTAATTAAAAGAATCTGGCAAAATGTTGCTTTGCCATCCCTTGGCGACTATGAGAAGTGGTGTGCAAATGACACAATCCAAAACCTAATGATATGCCATACAGCATTTACCCTGTAATAAATGTGTTTTATTTTACTATTAAAATACATGTGATGAAGTATAAGATTCTAATTGCTACATGAAGGGAAAAGACTTACTAAAGGGAAATCCTAAGCCACTGACACAGAGGTCTCATGTGATCGGTTGAGCACCTAAATAAAGTGCAATTAAGAGACATAAAATATGAACCCTGTAGCAAGGGAGACATAAGCTGAAATCATACTGGAAATAAAAGAAATATGCACACAAGATATTCTGATTTTGACAAAGTCCTAAGTGACCAAGGTTGCAGTCCAACAGAACCAAACAGTGGAGATAACAAGTGCCCTCTGATAGTCAAGGAAACATTCTATACAGACAAACTGATAGTAAGCACATGAACGGATAAGCAGTAAAGCACTTACCAGGACCTTGACCCTCAAATTGCATGATACACATGAAAAGAAACATGTTTGCACCTATCAGAGATCACACCATAACCTGACAGCTTTAGCTTATGACAGGAACAAACAAGGTTATCACAGTTGCCATATGCCACAACACCTGGGCATCAAGGCACCTGCATTGGTCTTTGTTGTACCAGAGTTGGCACCTCAGTCCTTCCTTCTTATCCCCTTTCTATGTACTCTTCCTCATGTTATTATCTTTAATAGAACCTCCATATCTGCTATACAGTACCAAAAGGACCCCACATACCTATTCTATGAAATGTATATAAGTAGGCCTTCCTCTATAGGAGGGAAGGCAAGAGCTGTGCAGATTGCAGTTTTTCTGATTGCCATAGTAAAAGGTTTTCATTAGCACATGTGTCCTATCACTGGTTTATGGGTTATAAAGCTATTTTCCCAACCCACCAGCTTGGTGGATCCAAAACATTATGAGATCTAACAAGTTATGGGTAGCCATGGGTATGGATTAAGGCAAGTTTGACTGTAATAGGCTTAAATGTGTTAAATTTATGAAATTATACACAATTAGACATGTAGCAAATTTGGTTAAGATAGGACTCAGTGGAATCTGGCACTCTTATGTAATCATATTAGGTAATATCAAGCCTGGCTAAATCTGAGGGTTTGGAAAAATTTTGAAGAATTTTGTCACAAAAATTGTTGAAATCAGTTTGAAATTACTCCAAATTCATATTTTTATTCTAAGCTCTCTCATAATATAATTGGAAATTGCTCAAAATGGCCATGATACCTCAGCATAGCTGGACCTGACTTTGATGCCACAGTATGACCATGTGAATGTATGACAATATTATGTTTGTCACTACCTGTGACAGCCAAATCTGAGAGCTCAAAAAATAAAATATTGCCATTCACACACAAACACATCAAATATGCATATTCTACAATAAAAATATATTGCTTATCTACTTCATCAATTTTACTTTTTAACTTTTTTTTCTTCAGGAAGTTGTAGATTACATTGCTTTAAATGCATTCCAGAGGAAATAAATTTGAAAAAAAAAAAAGAAATATGGATGAGGAGATGATCGTTGATGTCAAGGAAGGAATTGCTTATGTAAGGGGGTGCCGGATTCTGCTGAGCCCTACCTTAGGCATAATTACACCTAATTATACATTGATTCTTTGTCCATTATACATAACATGAATTATATCAATATATTATACATTCCTGTATTTTCTATATTGACTGTTCAGCAGGCTATACTACTTTTATATTATACTGCTGTGAAAAGTACAAGAGTTTCATACTTTTACTCTGAAGAAAACATGTACTTCCCAGAAAATTTATAAGTACCACTGCCAAGTGCATAGGTACTTGGTGGCAGCATCACTGTGAAATGCTACTTTGAAGCTATTTGATTGAGTGATTTCAACTTAAGGTTTAGAAAATAATCTGGGTTCCTAAACCTGGCAAATAGTCACCTAGTATAGGTTTGAATATATTGAAGAATAAAGTTTAAAATAGCTCACAATATATTCAGCATATATCTGAATCCATAGTATTTTGTTATATCTTGATCACAGATCTTATTCAAATGTAGAAGTGAAAAGTGCCAGCATTATGCCAGCTTAGTCCCACATGAGTACAAGCTGAATCAGTTTGTAACTTGAAGTATCTCAGTGAGTAGATCCTTAGTCCATGTCCATTGATAGTTGTTTTCCTGCATCACAGACCATTGATTAAATACATGAACTAGTGCACAGTAATAGTTTAAAATTACTTTTAAAATTTATCTGAAAAAGTAAATCTCTCAATATAAATTAGTGGTGCAAACCAATCAGTACAAGTAACTTTGGCTATAATTTTTCTTACAATTCTGATAGTTCTTTGTGAATATATAAGCATGAATTAAAGCTTAAAATTAGCTTATATTGTTACATGAACTCTATGTTGCTCATCTGCTAATCCTTATTCACATTGATCACTAAAAATTGGTAAAAGCATCTATTTAACCATTGTTTAAAACAATATATTTGGAATATTTAGCATACATATTTGCTTGGTATTTACCAAACTTCTAAAGCCAGCATGCTGATCTGAGCCTACTACAAGTATGTGGGTTTTAGGAGCATGGATATTTACTAAGAGAAATTTTAAAGTTTCTTTCTGCTTACTTGCTTAAGTATCTTAAATTATCCTAATGGTTGCCCTATCTTTAATTATATATGTAATTGCAGTATATAATATAAGCATGACAAGGATACTTAGTGAGCACTAAAAATTGGCGAGAGAGTGTGGAGCCATGACTTGTATGTTCATCATTGGCATAAGTGTGTCTCCATAGACAGTCCATAAGTAAATACCCATCAGGAGATAAGCATCCTTTAAACTTGGTGGACTGGTCTGCAAGTTGGTCATATGCTATTGGGAAATCTGAATTGAGATATAACAAAAAACACATTACTGTGTGTCAGGGCAATACTTAGACAAGGCTACTTAACAATAAACAGAAGACTGAGGAAGAGAATCAATGACTAGGAAAAGTGGAAATCCTGAGAGATTGAAGCTGAGGAATGCCTACTGTACATGAGGATTTATATACTTCTAAGGATCTACTATCTAACTACTACTGAAGGAATAGTATGGAAAGTAGAGGAATAGTGCTTACTAAGAATGATGTCATATGGAATATGATAGAAAGAACTAGAAAGATAATGATTAAGCATGGGGCTAATGCAAACAATCATTAAGGCTGTTGCCAAACAAACAACCACTGAGGCTATTGCCAAATGACAATCAAGGCTGATGTCAAACAAGTCAAAATAGCCTATCTGGAAGTGATTCCTGACACTGTGCATATCCATTGAATATATATTACAATGCCCATGGTGCCTTCAGGATGGACTAGACCATCTGAGTATTTCTCTGATTTCTTCTTATGTTTACTTGTCCTTTCAGTGTAGTCATTCTATTTAACATCATGGACATTTCTTAATATCTATTACTCATCATCATTCTTGTACTGTCCTCCACATTTCACTTAGATTACCTATCATAAGTCCTACTTGCTCCATGCATTTCTACCTCTGTAATATGACTCTTGGTTTCAGCCACTGGTAGAGTATCTAGTATTATATATCCTTCCATTCTCCAACACCTCAGATAATAACTTATATGTAAATCATACACTACACTTTGTACTACCTTAGTTTGAAATCAGTAACATTGCTGCATTACTCCTGCTTCATCTCAGACTTTCCTAAGTCAACTCTTGTATCTCCTGTTCACCTCCAACTTTGCAATATTGGCTACTGATAGGTTGACTTAGTGTTGTTACTTCCATCTCCTTCTACCTTGCTCTTGTCCACTTATTTCACCTCCAACTTACCTTCAACCTATATCTTAAATACAGAACCACCTACAAGAACTACTCAGGGGGTACACCACATAAGCCAAGGCCACATTTCATCAAGTCTACCTCCATTAACATCTCTACTCACCCCCTGTAACCTTTGAATTTATAACTTAGTACAGAGTTCAGCATGCAACATGACAGGAGGTAGAAATGCATGGAGCATATGAAACATATGATAAGATATCTAAGGAAGCCAAGGGAACCACAAGAATAATGGTAAGTAATAGATAATGGTAAAGGTCTGTAATGTCAAATAGTGTGGCTGCCCTAAAAAGGCAGGTGAACATGGAGAATAACAGAGAAAGGATGAATAAAAATATTATACAAAATGTTACAAGTCAAACCACCAATTCCATTTGACATTGCAAACATTCTTTAATATTTATTATGCACCATCATTCTTGTGGTATTCCTCATATTTTGCTTAGATTATTTATTATGAGTTTTACTTGCTCCATGCATTTCTATCTTCATGATATGACTCTTGGTTTCAGCCACTAGTAGAGCATCTAGTGTTACATTTCCTTATATTCTCCAAGACCTCAGTGAATAACATGTATATAAACTGTACTTGATACTTTGTATTACTTTAGTGCTAAGTTAATAACATTCTTGCATTACTCTTGCTTTGTCTTAGACTTTCCTAAGTCAACTCCTGTTATCTCCTGCTCATCCCCTACTTTGCAATGTTGGCCTCTGAGAGGTTGACTTAGCATTGTTACTCCTGTCTCCTCCTACCTTGTTCCTGACTGTTACTTTATCTCTGACATACCTCTGATCTATGTCTGAAATCCAGAACCATCAATGAGAACTACTCAGGGGGAACAGTACATAAGCTAAGGCCACAGTTTGTTTAGTTTATCTCCATACACACTTCAACTCACCTTCTATCTTCTCTGAGTCTATAACTTAGCATGGAGATTGATACAGGACATGACATTATTGTCTTGTAATAACAACCACCATGTGCAGATCATAACAATACTATGTAATACTATTGGTAAGTTATAAGCTATGAAAGAAGGAGGCATTATTAATTAATATATGATAATATGATACTAGGAGGAATTGCTATACAATGCTATGAGGAAAAACCTGGGATTGCTGATGTAAGGAGGTGATAAGTACTGGAAAATAAAAAAGATTGAGGGGAAATAATGGAATTTGAATAGAATACATTGAAACACAATGGGTTATGGTGGGTTTTCCCCTTATAGCTCCTCAGTCTTTCCTCACTTTCCTTGATTCTGATAGGTTATTGCAAGATTGTTCATGCTCCTGACAGTATGGGGATGTTCTTTCCCAAGAATCCTAGTATGCATCTCCAACACCTGCAATTGCAGTTCCTCAGCATTTTCCCACTTTCCTTGATTCTGATAGATTGATGTAAGATTGTTTATGCTGATAAGAGTATGTGGATGTTCTTTCCCAAGAATCCTAGTATGCATCTCCAACACCTGCAATTGCAGTTCCTCAGCATTTTTCCACTTTCCTTGATCCATATAGGTTATTGTAAGATTGCACATACTGATGAGAGTATGTGGGTGTTCTTTCCCAAGAATCCTAGTACACATCTCCAACACCTGCAATTGCAGTTCCTCAGCATTTGCCCACTTTCCTTGATTGCTATAGGTTAATGCAAGATTGTTCATGCTGCAGAGAGTATCTGGATGTTCTTTTCCAAGAATTCTAGTATGCATCTCCAATACCTGCAATTGCAGTTCCTCAGCATTTCCCCACTTTCCTTGATTCCAATAGGTTGATGCAAGATTGTTCATGCTGGTGAGAGTATCTGGATGTTCTTTCCCAAGAATCCTAGTACGCATCTCCAATGCCTGCAATTGCAGTTCCTCAGCATTTCTCCACTTTCCTTGATTCATATAGATTAATGCAAAATTATTCATGCTGGTGAGAGTATCTGGATGTTCTTTCCCAAGAATCCTAGTATGCATCTCCAATACCTGCAATTGCAGTTCCTCAGCATTTGCCCACTTTCCTTGATTGCTATAGGTTGATGCAATATTGTTCATGCTGGTGAGAGTATGGGGATGTTCTTTCCCAAGAATCCTAGTATGCATCTCCAACACCTGCAATTGCAGTTCCTCAGCATTTCCCCACTTTCCTTGATTCATATAGGTTGATGCAATATTGTTCATGCTGGTGAGAGTATCTGGATGTTCTTTCCCAAGAATCCTAGCACGCATCTCCAACACCTGCAATTGCAGTTCCTCAGCATTTCTCCACTTTCCTTGATTCAAATAGATCAATGCAAGGTTGTTCATGCTGGCAAGAGTGTCTGGATGTTCTTTCCCAAGAATCCTAGTATGCATCTCCAACACCTGCAATTGCAGTTCCTCAGCATTTCCCCACTTTCCTTGATTCATATAGATTAATGCAAGATTGTTCATGCTGATGAGAGTATCTGGATATTCTTTCCCAAGAATCCTAGTACGCATCTCCAATACCTGCAATTGCAGTTCCTCAGCATTTCCCCACTTTCCTTGATTCATATAGATTAATGCAAGATTGTTCATGCTGGCAAGAGTATCTGGATGTTCTTTCCCAAGAATCCTAGTACACATCTCCAATACCTGCAATTGCAGCTCCTCAGCATGTCCCCATGTTCCTTGATTCATATAGGTTATTGCAAGATTGCACATACTGGTGAGAGTATATGGATGTTCTTTGCCTAATATACCAAGATGGCTGTTATAAATTTTTAATCGAAATATCTCTTCTTTATTATATTCTCCATTTCTTTCAAGTACTATTGCAAACAACTTGAATATATCATCATAATATTTTATTGAATCCAGTCTGTTCTCATAATGTGCATTCCCAATAACATGGAGTACAATAGACTTTGCATAGATATATTCAACCATAGTATTGTCATATGAAATTGAGCTAGCCAATATCCCACTAGCAATTATATTCCATTTCTCTCTCTCCTCCAACTGCAATCTATCTTGACACCACTTTTGTACTAATGGATGAAATCCATATTTTGAATCACCCAGGGTTCTTTTAATTAATGAGAATGAGCATAGAACTTCAATACTTTCTCCAAATAATAATTCATTCCATTCTCCACTTTCATCCATATTGAGTAGTGTTACATCCATACTTGGGAGGAAAGTTGCCACCAGATTATTATCATGGATTTTTACATTGGTATTATAATTTTTTACAGCCCTTTCAAATATTTCTTCTGAGATGTTCTCATGATGGAAAAATGCACAGATATTAATTAACTTTATGGCATATTTTGCTGCAGCTACTTCATTGTCTATTCTGTCATTAGACATCTCAATAATTTTTTGGAATGATATTTCCCATGTTCCATATACTGTTTTTTCATATTTGGATGCTCCTCTGAATGTCTTATTGTCCATCAATTTAGGTCTGTATTTCTTATAAACTTTAATAAAATTGTCTATTCTACATTTTCCTGCTGTGATATATGCACCAGCCTGATCAATTGCCAATGGAAGAAAATGCAATTCAGTAACTATTGCTTTAGCCAATTCACTATACTCATTATATTTCCCATGTAACCCAGTGGCTTTCAATAGCAATTTAATGCTAGACTTTTCATTCATTTCTGTTACTTCCATTGAGTTTCCAGGGATAGTAATTCTCTGATGTGCATGATTTCTGCTTGTGATTAAGATATACCCATTATTTCCAGGTGGAATAAAATTTTCAACCACATTTGGAGATCCATCAGCATTATCAAAGATGATAAGCCATTTAGTCTTGAGAGAAGAAACCATATGCAGAACAGTAGCAACAGAGAATGAAGAAGCAGATGTTTCAGAACCAGCTAAAATTTTGTAAACATCTTTGAGGCTTTGTTTCAATGTATCTTCAGAAGTTGCATCAATCCAGAAAATATAAGAAAAACTTATAATTTCCATAACCCATTAGTTTTATAAAATTTTAGCAAGGTATGATTTTTACTCACTATTCAAAAGTTTCATCTTTGTATTTCAAACAAATCTGGGTCTTTCCAATTCCACCCATTCCATACAAGAGAAACATTTTTCTTTCAAGACTTTCCACACCAGTGGAAGCAGAGGATCCAAAATGCATGTGCAATTTCTCAAGATAAATTTCCTGTCCTGTAAACATCTGGCTAGTGCTTGGCGCTGTCTCTCTAAGTGGAGACAACCGCTCATCTTTAGGATTGTTTGTGGCAATGTTTGTGTAGTTCAACTGAAATGGTATCATAAAATCAGAACTAAAACTTTGTAATATTAACTTCAAGTGGTGTTTACAGTATTGATGCTTAAATTTTCGACCATGTTAGCTTCAGTTATAACAAAGTCATGCGCGTACTCAAAGGGTCCGGGAGCCATGGCTTTCTGTTGTGCTGGAGAGCGGTTTGTGTTAAGCAGTAGTGGTATCGACGGGTTGCTTCGATGGGCAGGAACATGAACACAAGGATTTACGCTGTATTTACATTCCCTTGCTTGCACTCAAATCTTCCCATGCACCAATCGAAGTGGCAGTTCTATTAAGTCCCCCGTGTGGGTTGGTTGTCATAATATTCATGCTCGATCAAACTTAATCCATAGAAGATCTTCCGCTACTTCGTTGCGGTGATTGATGCTAAATTTAGCACGCTGTTCACTAACGCTAACACTATTTCAATTAAGTATTGCTACTCTACTGATAAGCATAGAAAGAGAAAGGCAAGAACGACGTAGACGCAAGGCAGTACGGAGGGCTACGATCAACTAGCTAACAGTAAGCTTAGTCGGATCCTCCAGACATGGATCTTCTCCTGTGGGAATTCACAAAAGAAGCCACATGTTTGTATCTAAGATTCATTAACCGCAACCGTTTTCAACGAGGTTGATCATGGGACTCACCTATTTCGGTCCTGCATGACTCGGGGAAAGAAACCGGGGTACGTCCCTTCTGAGCTATGCCATCTGTACCATAATCAGCCATCCCTCGTACCCACAACCCATTCCTATCCAACACCTTCCAAAGCCCAGTTAACATCGCTCTTGAGGAAGTAGTGGATATCGTGGATAGATATATTCTTAGAGGGGAATCGTGACAAGGGCCGCCAAATGAGGATTGTTCACCTCAAACGCCAATTTGGGAGAAGGGCGTGCCATTCTACACACGAGAGCCAACCTTCAGTGTGTTGATAACTTCATCCTCGCTGATGCAAAGGAGGGAAGGTATGCAAAGGAAAGGTGGGCTGTGAAGCCAGGAGGGGTGGGAGGGGTAGTTGGCGATAGCGGAGTTGACTGTCTAGGTATGGAAACTTCAACTTGCGACGTGCATAAAATTGAGGAAACCATGCGATGAATGCCAAAACGAACAGTCGTAGCATCCAAGCGTCGTCATGGGACTGTAGAGCTTCAACGATGCAAAGGAAGTGGATAGAGGATAGCTTTGCTGGGTTGAAGTGTGCAGTTATGAGGGATTCCTGAGATTATACGGTGGTCGGGAATTGGCGCAGAGGGAGGGCAGATGTGTGAGAAGAACCGGTCTGCGAGAGCGATGAGCGCTAGCACGCGGTTAGAGCAACTGTACAGAATGCAAGAGTAAGAGAACAGGCATATCATAGTATATCCCATATACGGGGGTGGTGCTTATCGCCATTCCCTTCTCACTCGTAGACTCCACGGCAATGCGCAAATACCTGAAGGACGCCCATACAGTGTTCATATGCATCTCTGCATGGAAGGTGGCTGAGAGGAATCGGTCGTTATTCACTTCGGTTCGTAGTAGGTACCACAGGAAGAATGAACTATGATGCGCTGATGAAGAGCACGTAGGCCTTTCACTGTCAGGATGTTACGAATCGTGATGTAGACCAGTAGCCGTCGGCTACCGGTCTACATCAACTAGCCATGCATGATGCATGGTGAGATGAGTTGGCAGTCACGTGGACGCGAAACGAACTTGTTTTCCTTGTGTTTTCCTTTCGCTTGTTACTGGGTCAACTCCCCGATTTCCTTCATCTTTCCTTTATGCCTGAGGACAATTCGATCATGAAGTACTTACCAACTGCGAACATCGGAAGATGTGATGAAATCGTAGTGACTTCGGTGGCCGGCCCCTCCGGCCCTGCAGCGCAGGTGGCAGCAACCGGACCTTTCTAGCCGGAGGATATACTTACCTACAGGCTTTTTCTTCTCTTCATGCACATTCCTTGCTGTTTTTATCTCAGGGTCCGTCAGGCAATATCGTTTATTGGGGCCTAGACTCCCCCAAAGTCGTCGTTTGAAGCTTTGAGGCAGTTTGAACTAGTAACTAGAAACTACTTGGCATCTCAGGTCTTTGGTTTAACCGTCGACGTCTTTACTCTGCATCCTATCCAAGTACGATTTTTGCGCTATTATTCCTGGTCTGATTCCCCATTTTCGTTCTTCTTTCACGAAGTTGTTCGGCGGTTTAGTGATTGTGGCAGCTTGTGTACAGTGCTGTCCACTGGACAGGTACGTGTTCGACTATGGCACAATGATCCACGCTGTTGACACCCTTATCATATAGACTATATTTATACGTCCTTCATGTCGCCCCTTCCTGAATAGATCTAATAGCATGATGTTCCCTGTTTGAGTACCTCTGAAGCGTTCAGTTCATAAGTGATCTAATAACCTCCTATTGATCCATCTTTCAGCTTGTACAATGTGGCACGACGAAGCAACGAAGAATGGATCCACCAACGTCATAATCATTACTAGTATCTATGACGCTCTTCTGTAACCAGAGGACATTGCCTTCAATGCTAGTGGTCACTGAGTGCAAGTAATTAGCTCACTCGTGCTCGCTTCAACTTACATGGTGACGTAATACCTTGGTCTTATTGCGCTTATCGATTGATCATTAATGTATAGTCTCACAAGATCGCCCAAGTCACAATAGGTATCGATTACGGAACATGGGTGCTATTATTGGGTAGCGATCTTTTCCCATGTTCTATTTACAGCGTTATAGACCTCTTCGACGAAGTAACAGCGGTCCTGTAAACTTGGGTATTCTGCACTCATCGATCTTACGAAAGGCACGTACCAGTTACTCTGACTTTGAAGTATCTTATCGATTAACCAGTAGCTTGTTTTTATTATTTTCATCGATTACGCAGTCCATAGGAATCGATGTCACTTTCCCACGTTCTCTTCGACAAGGGGAACCTGACCGCTGCGTGGGTACCTCATACATCGATCTAGAAAACATGTGCTTCGACAGTGGGTGGTCGCTCACTTTTTAACTTCTTACAAATACTTTTCCGGTGCTAATCGGACATAGTGAGCGACCACCTAACGACGGATGGTGTGGAGCCTGCTCTCGGTGTATATCCCGTGTGGTTTAGTACATAATATAGATCACCGGTTCAAACGTTCACCACGTCCCGTCTTCTTCTCGCCGAACCACATTCGAAAGCAACACCCCGCTAATGATATTCCCCACGTACATCGCCCCTCCCCTCCCCTTCCCTCCTTCCACTAACCAAGCCAAACTGCAAGTCATTTCATCGGATGTGAGTGGGCTGGTGGTCGAGTGGCAGCGGGGGTGGAAGTGATGGACGATGCGTAGATAACTTAGTCACAGTACATTAATAGTTACACTTATTACTCGAGTATGTGCTATGATTAGTTCTCTCATACTCATTTAGAGAAGCCCGTGGATCGGTTTCCCTTGATCGAGGTCACGAAGGTTTACCTCATCAGAGGTTGCGTGTTGATGGTGCTGTAATACTAATGGGAGAAGTTCATGAGTTGTGTATTATTAAGAACTAGGCATTCTTAGCTCAGGTTATTTATTCTACCTGGCTTTAGGATATTGGGAAACCACATAGAAGGCTGCCGTGAGCTGCAGCCTCGCTAGAGGTCAATCAGGGGACAATTGATAGAACCAGCATATATTCGTCGAGAGACAAACGGGGGTACAACGGGTGTAAGGACGTAAGGAAGAAGAGAGAGCGAGACGAGCGAGAAGAAAAAAGAGAGCTCGTCACGTGAGTAATTGGGAAGTAATATGTGTAAATAAGAAAGGCGCTGTGTCGTGAGCATGGCCATGCTTACACCACAGCCTTGAACAAAATATTCCAGGAAGACGCCTTTAGGAGAAAGAAGCAAAAAGAGGTTGTACGTGAAGCCTCAATTATACCACACACCGGTAAGCGCTTAAATATGGGAATGGTGTGTTAATGGTGTACATTGGGAGAAGGTGTAGGAGTTGGAAGTTTTATTGATGATGGGGCCACTTTCCACTCAAGTACTCGAGGGATAAAATTATAAGATTGTGAATAGTGTAAAATAATTATTTGATAGTGGGTATTCACGATCATGGCTTGTTTTATCTATTCTGCTCGGAATACTGTAAGATGTCTCGAAAATAAAGAAAGAAAATTCCTACAATTGGTTTGCAACGGTCCTGAAAGGCTGTCGTGTCTCGGCAGCCTCATTGAGTCGAACACGAGTGGCAGGATAAAAGTGTCATCGTTGACAGTAGGGTAAGACTCGATAAATGATTATAATAATATGAATACGCACCTTCGTTGACAGTAGGGTAATACTGAGCAACGAAGATGGGTAGTCTCTGGATTAAATACGAAAAGGAAAGGAAAAACTGGGAGGAGAAAAAAGGAGAGATCGAGTGGAATAATTATGAGGAAAAGGGATGCGTCTATGGTAAAGGAATAGGCACGTCTGCGCGTGTCTAAATGAGGTATGCCGCGAGGGTTCTACTGTCTTGACGGCGTCGGTGCTGGTGCGTACTCAGGAGCTATGCGTATGGTAAGGATGGGAGGGCATGCTTACAGGCCCATCGTGATTAGAATTTGCTACTACAGTCGAACCACTCTTAACCCACACTCCTCGCTGGACAGCACACACCATGTAGTCTGAGACGCTATGGGGTACTCATTAGCGCGAGAAGGAGCTCGATTAAACGTTGTCAGAAAACCAGAAAAAATATAGCACTTGCTTTGCATTCATGGCGTGCACTGTCCAACAACGGGTATGGGTTAAGAGAGGTTCGACTGTATCTCCACAGCACACCACAGCCTTGAGCGTTTGATCGTCATTAATATACCCCCCGGCTTCGTGATCCCTCTCGCTTCAAGATTGCCTCTATCTCTGGCACTTTATATCTCCTCTCATTTCGTGAACTTTCTAGTAGAGATGGAGTACATCTCACTGGATAAGACCGCAATTCAAATTTCTTCCGTATTCGACGATGTTTCGTATGACTTACCCACGCATCGCTGGAAGCACTGACTCTATTATATAATCATATTTCAACGACTAGGTTTTACAGCGCTTGTAAAGTGTCATATAGCCGCCTAACAGGCATTAGCGCGCTTCGGCGCGCCGAACTTCGTTGTGTCCATTTCATTGGGGATCACCAATCCCTATGTGACGCGGAGCGTGACGTCACACTGTGTGACGAAAAGCGTCCCAAATCTTGACCGAGGTAAATTCTGGCCCAGTAAGCTCAAATATTGGTAGTTTTTCTTAGTTCTTTTTGTAGTAGAGCATTGAAATACCTCTTCTGATTATGGTACACTACTTTTATATGTTTTAAATGGGTCATAAATAGATAAAATACATGTTTGTCACATCCATGTCTGTCATCAACCTATCTTATCTCCTCACATCTCCTGTACCATTGTATCATCTCCTATGTCCTCCATCTTCATCTCCAGTTCACATTCTGACTTGTAATATTTCTATTTCACTTTCCTCTGCTTGATCTCCATTATCCTCCATCATTGTTTGTCTCTTGTTTACTTGTCCTTTTAGTGTAGTCATTCTATTTGACAACATGGACTAATATCTGTTATCTATTACTCACCATCATCCTTGTGGTGTACTTGGCTATCCCTAGATATCCCATTACATGTTTCACTTGCTCCATGCATTTTACCTCTGTGATATGACTCTTAGGTTTCAGCCACAACTCCTTAGATTCTCTGCTACATTGGAGAACAACTTGTATATAAACCTCTTTACAACCTTTGTACTTCTCTAGTTTGAAATCAATAATGTTCTATGTTTACTCCTATGTTTGTCTCAGACTTCCAAGTTACCTCCTGGTTATCTCCTGGACTTTGCAAGTTGACCTCTGTGAGATTGGCTGAGTGTTGTCACTTCCTGTTCTCCTTTCTATCTCCATATACCTCCATTGTACCTCCCTTCATCTCTGAAATACAGAACCATCTCTGGGAACTCATCAAGGGGCACAGCACATAAGCTAAGGCCATGGTTCATCTAGTCATCTCCAGTACATCTCAGCTTACCTTGTGTTTTCTCTGACATCTGCAACTTAGCACTAGGAGTTTTACATGGGATGTGACAATGTTTCCTCATACTAATCTACCAAAATACTATTTCCATCATTATCTACTTACTTTAAAATGATTATTTGATGTATCTGGGAATGTAAACTTCCTGACTTCACATTTTCAGTCCACCACCAGTGGAACTTATCATGGTGACCTTTTTATCATTCTTATTGTTTAAAATAGCCCCAGCAATTTCTGCAGTCTTTATACTACCTCCAAGACTAGTTGATAGTGCATGTTTTTGGGCTGGTGTTAAATCTGCATTATCATTGTCTATTTCATTAATTACTGGTTTATTGTCTTGATTTGGAAGTAGAATAGGTGGTTGAATATTATTCTCTGCCCAGTATTTTGATGCATGCCTATAACCACCCCAAACAGAATTCATGTCTTTATGACAACCACAACCTGCCCAAATAAATAACTTCATAATTGATTTTTCATAAGGTGGTAATGACTCATATGCTTGATTACCAAGTGTTTTGATAAGTTCTTCCATCATTGCCACTTCTCTTTCATTTTGTTTACTTTCATTCAAATCCATCCATTTTTGCATACCACCAGCATTGTGTACCATTTTTTAATGTGCTTTAAGATATGCTGGCACAAGCTCAATCTCTGGTATCTCTGACAATGCCTTTGTTTCCAACATTGTATTAACAGTATCACTCTTTTTTTGTTTCAAAGCTTCTGCATCTTTCTTTTCTTTAGAGCAATGATCACTATGCATTCTCATGAGCTTCAAATAAAGACCAACAAGTTCAAGTAATTCTCCTGTCTGCTTTCCAAATGGGCCATCATTAAAAGCAAGAGCAATAATATTAAGAATTTGTTCCCAATCCTTAATAGCTTCTTGACTGGTACCATCCAATGAAGATTGAATTCCAAGGAATCTGGTAGCAATGTTTGTTTTCTCAGAATTTCCATTGTGATAATCTTCAACCTTATAATTTAGATGTCTTGCATTGTAATTGATACTCTTATGACCAGTAGAATCAGAGGACATTGTAAATCCTAAATTTTACATTACAATTAGATATTATAACCAGCAATAAATTAATATATATATTCATGTACTTACTCTTTGTTTGCAAAAGCTCATATCCTAGTTGAATTTGAGCAGCATGAAAGCCTTCCATGATAATTCTTGATACAGTGGATTTGCTAATTTTTCCTATTACCTCAATGCCAGCAGTTTTAAAAATTGATTTTATGACATCTCCAATATAACCTCTTTTATATTTAGCTTTGACAAGGATACATATTAAATGTCATGTATCTTCTGTGTAGATACCTTTATATAGAAGTAAGTGGGTAGATTTTCTATCTATTGTAATTTCTTGATCCTTCTGTTTTAAATTCGTTAATGAGTCTGCAGCTTTATTTTTTGCAGTCTTTAGATCTTGTTTAACTATGTTTAGATTTTCATTAAAGGTATCAAGAGATTTAAATAATTCTTGCTCTAGTCTCCTTTTATAATTTTCCAAGACAATTGTAGAGTCCATGGTATTTGAAACCTTTATATTAAGGATTTTTATTTGAGAGTTTAGAGTACTTCATTAATCTTTGAGTCTTTTATTGTCTTATTCAACATATCTCTTGTTTTTGTAAGTCTCTGACAAGCACACTTTTCAACTTGTAGGTTTTTGTAAAAGTCTGAATACTTTCTCTTATTATATTTGATATATCACTTTAGTTCTGCAATTTTATCTTCACTTTTAGAGTATTCCTTCAATTTTTTACTTAGTTGTGATACCAGAAAGGTATGTAAGTATTTGCTTTGTTGCTTTAGCCATTAAGTATACTTTACAATGTATGTTATTATATTATTAGTATTAGATTTAGTAATATAATGTAAATACTTGCTGAGATATTCCTGTTTTGACACTTTTTTATTCAAAAAATCACTCCTAATGATATCTTGATGGGTTTAGAATTGTCTCAGGTGGTCTTGGTTGCTTCTAGAGTTATGCAATCAATGAAATAGCATTTAAATAGACACCTGGAGGTTATGTATGCACCTCATTATAAGTGCACCAGGTGGCTGTACACTAAGTCCCATGCTATTTGGCAGGGTGAACATTCAATCCTTCACCACACCTCAGCATCAATGTTTCACAACTCATGCTGGTAACAAAAAATACACTATTTACATTGGAGGAAAAAATGGTTGAGCCAGAATTTTTGTTTTTGGGCTTTAAAGTAGAGAAATATTGAATTTACCCGAGTGGTGTTGTGGTGATTATGACATGAATTTCCCTCATTCTCCTCCAATGTGGTGCTAATGCCAGACCCAGACCATCTCCCTTCCACCTCTCATATGCACTATATGCCAAGGATACTGTACCATTCTTAGGCCCTCAGAGGTAAGCTTACATATATCCTCCCTTCTCACAAAATGATACCACAATATCTCAATTAAAGGGCATCATTCTGCCCTATGTTAGCAAAGTCCTTGAAGTGAAGTATATGTCCCTCCCTCCCTCCTCCCTGCTCCTTTCCTCTCTTCTTGCTAACCAATGAAATATTTGATCATATACTTTATACAGACAACTCCACCATGACACAGGTTGTCTCCTGCATGGCCACTGTGTACCTTATAACACTCATGCTTTAGCTTGGGGGAAAGTCACTTGTGTTCAAGTATCCCTGGAAGTGGCAAGGAGGAGGCCCAGAGTGTAATAATGATGGACAGGTTCATTTCTCCCTCTTTGTTTCTTCCCTTCTTCACTCTTATTTCCCCTCTTTTCTTTCATCTCTTCTTCATTTCACTTTTCTTGTTCTTTTGTCATCTTGATGAGATACTGATAAGAAGTTATAAAACTGCGAAACACTGGATTATGCCCTCCTCCTCCAAACTTTCATTTCCTCACTGGTAGGACACTTCAAAGCCACACTCACTCTTCTCTGCAACATGAAGGTGGCTGTCCTTGCCTGAGGTGTAGTGGATAGGGTGATGAGACATATGGTGCTGTGTTGGGTGGAGGTAAATGAGGGTGGTGAGTTACTTTCAGGGTACATTCTTTTTCCTTATATATAGCATGAGTGCTGATGGTGAATCAAAGAGATATATCTGCAATCTTCCCCAGCCCCATTGAATGGGATCAAGTACCTATGAAACCATACCCACTTGTGATATATGCTGTAGTGGTCAAATGAAACAGTGTGTCCCCTATTCCCCTTCTCTTTGCTTTGTTGATTGATATAGTAGTTATGAGATGTACAATGAGCAGAGTCATTCTCATTTGGAATGCATTTTGGCTGACTGGCCATAATCAAGCTTCCATTCAGTGGTGTTGGCGAGTCATGTTCACATACAAGTGTAAAGTGGAATACACGCTGGCGTGTTCCTAGAAACAAAGATGCGAGTCGGCAAGACGTCCGTCTGCCTGGGTTGTTCTAAGGCGTTGGTGT